>JANAVB010038020.1:3618524-3891024 GCA_029216955.1 Iris pallida | reverse complement strand
AACTCTAGTCAAGGCACACCACTGCACTATCCGTGCCACGATTCTTAGTCGTCTAGTACTTCAAAACTCAATCGTGGCTAAAATCATCTACCATAATAATTATCTAATTAATTATTCATAAAATCCTAAAAATCATAATTCAAATAAAATAAAATAAAAATATATTAAAATTTTGGGAAGGAGGATTACAAATCTACCCACCTTAGAAATAAATTCGTCCTCGAATTTAAGGACTACTAGGATAGGCAGACTTGGTAGAAATTTATGATAAAAGAAATTGATCGAATAAATAAAATAGGAAGGAAGTGTTTGAAACTCTAAAAAAAACCAAAAATTCTCTCAACTTTAATTTTGAAACAAGTTTGCTAAGGAAAATAATCATAAACAAAGTATCGACAAAATCTGCCTTCCACCCCGACAATTAAAATATGTGAATAACTAAATGAATAGAAATAATTTCTGAAAACTCCGGAAAAGGAAATCTAGGGATTTGACCCAATCATGCCCCAAATTATTCACAAAATATTGTCTAAAATAATACCTATTACTTCAAATAATCCTTGTAATAAAATCAATTGTCAATATATTGTTAAGAACAATTCAGATACTTATAGCTGTATATTTTCCACAAATACAATATCTTCTAAAATAATATAGTAGTAATTTGAATTTAATATAACTCTTGATAAAATAGTAATTCCAATAATCCTAGAATAAAATCTCTTCTAAAGTTTTGCAAATCTCTCCTCACTTTTTCCCTTTTTTTTCCAAAATATCTAAAATAGAATAAAAATTATTTCCCGATTTGGAAAAATAATTAAAATAAAATAAACTAAATAGAGAATGTAAGATAACGGAAAGTGGGCTTACGACCTACCCACCTTAGAATGATTTGTCCTCGAATTTAAGGACTATGATGATCAAAAATAAATATTAGATTTATCAAATCAATATCAATCCATAATGATTTTAAAAATAATTCAAGATTTTATTAAAATATTAAAAAAATGTATTTGATCGAATCTAAATATAAAACAATAATTATTTAAATGGATAATATGTTTATCAAATGACTTGGAAAATATTGTGTATATTATCTAAACAGTACAT
This sequence comes from Iris pallida, assembly GCA_029216955.1. Classification (NCBI taxonomy): domain Eukaryota; kingdom Viridiplantae; phylum Streptophyta; class Magnoliopsida; order Asparagales; family Iridaceae; genus Iris; species Iris pallida. The sequence goes on along the minus strand of JANAVB010038020.1, from coordinate 3,889,914 downwards.
ATCTTGGTTAGTCCAAGACTGAATCAAACTAATTATAATATAACAAAATAAATTTAATTGATAATTAATATTAGCAAATAATTTAAACGATATTTTATAAATTCTAAATCCAAAATAGTTTGACAAAAATTCTGTTGTCATCCAAATATGTTCTATAGTGGTTACGAATAAAATCTATTTTCTAACCAAAATTTATTAAAATAAAACAAAATAAAAAATTTGAAAGCAGGAATATGGGTTTACAATTCTACCCACCTTAGAAATATTTCATCTTCAAAATTTCAAAGAGTACGATTAGGCATGACTATGAAGAACAATCAAGAAACCAAATTTTTAATTAATATGAATAAAACGACGAATGGTATAATCAAGGAAGTGATATGATTCATGATCTAATTAGTCACGCGTAAAAATGGTAAAGATAATAGACAAAAGGAGAGTGTGATTTGGTACGACCAATATTCGGTCAAATGGTCTAGTCGACAAGCTAATGTTTTTAAGAACAATCAAGATCGAAATGGTTGGGCACGACCAATCTATGGTCAGCATGGTTGAGTCATTACCAGCCCTTTAAGGAATGACCAAAGTTCTCGATGAAATCTAAACAGGATTTTAGTCGCATTTAAGAGGCAGTCACGATCAAGGTTAATCGTTCAAGTCATCCAAGCAGGGTGAAAATAGGAAGTTGGCACGAGCATGATCATGATCAAAATAGTCATGACCGTAGTTGGAACGAAGGTATAACCTTAGCTATGATTTAGTTGAAATTATAGACACGGTTATGATTTAGTCTTGATAAAAAAATGGTTTAAGGTCGATCAAAATTGAAATCATCTTGGTGCGAACAACTAGTTGAACAAAATTATTTAGGCACGATCATGGAATTGAATTCTAGGATGACATGCGAATTGGCACGATCGAAATAGAATCGAATAGTTTGGTCGTGATCAAAAAGTATTTAAGGATGATCCAATCGAAATCGTTCTAACACGATCGATTGTGTAGGCATGATCATAGAATCAAACCTAGGAAAGGATACGAATTTGACTCGATCAAAATATAATAAAAGGGGTCTAGTTATGATCGAAATTGTTCAAGGATGATCAAATCCAAAAAAATGCTTAAAATATTTATCTCCAATTATTTAGGCACGAGTTTAGAATCAGAATCTAGATAAGTTTAGGAATCCAGTTGAAATTACATTAAAGATGACAATCTAAAAAAATAGAAGGATAAGAAAGGGATGGAGAATTATCGGTTTATCGAGAAGATTGTGACTAGGAATAAGCACAAATCAATTTGAAAACTTAATAGTTATATGCCAATAAGACGTAGTCTCTATGGTATTCGAAACTTGTAAACATAATCGAAGTCATTTTACCGAGAATTTATGCCTCGCCAGTGTACAGCTAGCTGCATTAAACCTTTGGTTCCACAACTCAAGCTATGTGGCGGTAAAGAATACCCTATCAACTCTATCTAGTCTTGACATAACAACTCAAGGATGAAATAAGACGACCAAGATATAATTTTAATAATTTTCGATCACCCACGCTTACTTGAAATTATTTTAACTTAGAGGTCATGCCACGCCAGTGCGCTGCTGGCTGCAGTGAACCCACAGTCTCGATAATTCAAATAAGTGATGACAGTGCGCTGCTGTCTTGTCATCACAAGTCACCAAAATTATTCCAACTATATCCCTAAGAATATCAAAGGAGTTTAAAATATCATACAAGTTGGTAAAGATAGAAAAAGTACAAGTATCTGTTCTTCAAGTATAAGATCAGCTTCTTGAAAAAAAACAATTGAGTAGAGCCAGAGTTTTTTCGAAGATTGACCTTTGGTCTGGGTATCATCAGGTGAGAGTCCTGGAGCAGGACATACCCAAGACAGCATTTAGATCGCGATATGGACATTATGAGTTTCTGGTGATGCTATTTGGATTAACTAATACCCCAACAGTATTCATGGACTTGATGAATCGCATCTTTACCATATTTGGATAAGTTTGTAGTAGTGTTCATAGACGACATCTTCATATATTCCAGTAGTAAAGTTGAGCATGAGGAACACCTTCGGACAGTTTTGCAGACCTTGAGGGAGCATCAACTTTATACGAAACTTAGTAAATGCGAGTTTTTGTTGGATCGTATTTCGTTCAAGGGGCATATCATTTCTGGAGTAGGAGTGTCAGTAGATCCGAAGAAGGTTGAGGCAGTAGAGAATTGGCTAATTTCGAAGACAGTAGCAGATGTGTGTAGTTTCCTGGGATTGGCAGGTTACTACAGGAGGTTCATGGCAGACTTTTCCAGGATTTCAGCACCCTTGATGCATTTGATGCGTAAGAATATAGAGTTGTTTGGTCAGCAGAGTGTCAGGCATCATTTGAAAAATTGAAGAAGCGATTGATCTCAGCCCCGATCTTGATGCTTCCAGTAGGATAGGAAGGGCTTACAGTATATTGTGATGCATCCGGAAAAGGACTCGGGGTGTGTATTAATGTAGCATGGAAGGGTGATAGCATATGCGTCTTGACACCTTCAGGATCATGAGAAGAACTATTTGACCCATAATTTGGAGTTACTAACAATAGTGTTTTCACTTAAGTTATGGAGGCACTACTTGTATGGGGATCGAGTGGAGATTTACACTGATCATAAGAGCTTAAAGTATGTATTCATCCAGATGACTGAACATGAGGCAGAGAAGATGGTTAAAGTTGCTGAAGGATTTCGATGTGGATCTTCAGTATCATCCAGGCAAGGCAAATATGGTAGCAGATGCCTTGAGCAGGAGGGGTGGTGCATTCATCTTGACCTCGCATAGAACATTTTAGAAGATCTTCAGGAGATGGAAATTGACGTGATCTTGTCGCAGGATACAAGAATTATAACCAGTTTACAGATTCAGTATACTTTGGTGGATAGGATCAGAGCAGCACAGGAAGAGGACCCGCAGATCTAGAAGATTCGTTCAGAATGTGAGTCAGGTCTCAGGAAGGAGTTAATATTCCATGAAGATGGTATACTTAGATTTGGAAATCATCTTTGTGTACCAAGTGGAGACCTTCGACAGAAAGTTATGGCAGAAGCTCATAGTTCTCCTTATTTTATTCATTCCGGAGGAACAAAGATGTATCAGGATATAAAGCAACACTTTTGGTGGAGTGGCATGAAGAGGGAGATAGCGAGGTTTGTTTTCAGATATTTGGTATGTCAGTAAGTAAAGGCAGAGCAGTAGAGGTCAGCAGGATTATTACAGCCGCTTCCTATCCTGGAGTGGAAGTGGGATCACATCACGATAAATTTTGTAAGCGGTTTACCTAGATCCCCGACTAGTCAAAACACAGTTTGGGTGATAGTGGATCGGCTTACAAAGGTTGCTCATTTTTTCCTTTCAGAGTGGAACAGTCTACTGAACAGCTGGCAAAAAAATATGAAGCAGATAGTGAGACAATATGGTGTTCCAATCAGCATAGTATCAGATCATGACACACGGTTCACCTCTCACTTTTGGCAGAGTTTGCATCGAAGTTTGGATACCAAGTTGAGGTTCAGTACAGCTTACCATCCGCAGACAGACATGCCGCCAGAGAGAACCATTCAGACAATTGAAGATATGTAGTAAGCTTGTACCTTAGACTTTGATAGATCTTAGGAAGATCATCTTCACTTGGTAGAGTTCTCTTACAATAACAGTTATCAAGCAAGTATTCAAATGGCTCTGTTTGAAGCATTATATGGAAGAAATTGCATATCTCCTCTAGCATGGGATGACATGGAAGAACAAAAATTATTGGGACCAGAGATGATCATGCAGACAGTGGAGACAATCAAGTTGATCAGAGAGCGACTTCGAGTTGCACGGGACAGACATCGTCATTAGGCAGATCAGCATCATAGGCCTCTGGAGTTTGGTGTTGGCTACCAAGTGTTTCTGTGGATTTTGCCTACTCGGGGTGTCATTAGATTTGGAACCCGATGAAAGCTTAGTCTGAGATACATTGGTCCGTTTGATATTCTCGTTCGGGTAGGTGATATTGCTTATCGTCTTGCCATTTTGCCTTCGCTACGTGATGTGCATGATGTATTTCATGTATCTTAGTTGCGTAGGTATGTCTCAGATTTGAGACATGTCCTCGATCATTTTGAGCTGGTCGTTAGTACCAACCAGACTTACGAGGAACAACCTATATCCATTTTGGATCGACGAGAGAATGTGCTCAAGAACCGGATTATTAGACTTGTCCATGTCGCATGAGACCATTACTCACTGGAAGAGTCGACATGGAGCATGAGAACGAGATTAGATCTCGATATCTGTACTTGTTCGACTCAGAAGGTATGTTTATTCTCATGCCTTCGTAAATCTCTTTCCATGCTTGATTTACACCCGCTAGGGTGGATGATTGTTCTCTAAATGCCAGCTTGAATCGATGGGGTTGCATGTGTAATTAGTCATGTAATTGTGTCTTGCTTGCCATGATATCTCTATTTTATCTTGGCTGAAATTTCGAGGACGTAATTTTTCTAAGGAGGGTAGAGATGTCACTCCCCGTTCTCGATATACATAATTGCCTACATGTTTCCTATACGTGGTATCTGGACCATGTTGTAGTTAGTGTTCTATTTAATTAATTAATTACTAGTTATAGCATGTAGCAATTAACATGTCATATTAGTCACATGGTTAGGGCATGCTAGGATTAGGGTTTTTATGAGCCAACCCACCCACTATAAATATTCTCTTTCACACTCTTTCTCCTCATTAACCCTCATTTATTTTCCTCAACAACTCTTAGGCAAGTACACCTTGCACTAACTAGAGAGACAACTTGTATTTTTTATTTTTTTGATATTATTAGTCTAGATTGTTCATCTCTTCATTCTCTACAAATTTAGTTCTTGGAGTTTTTGATTTAATGGCTATTTAGTTATAGATCTGAGTTTTCAAAACTAGGGTTTATAGTTTTTCATGGTTTTGAATTATCAAACTTGGTTGCTTTCAAAAAAAATTGTTCCATGTTGAAGAGAATTTAATTCTATTCAATTTTGGCTTTTATTTTGCTCAATATCGAGTCATACTGCTCAAGTTATGGACATTGGAAGTTTTGAGAACTCCATGGCCAAAGCTTGTTGTTCAGGACGATGACCCTCCAGCGCGCCGCATGCAACGCGCTTCGCGTGTCTGCATGCGTGCGTATCCGTGTGCTTCGCGTGCAGCACTTCACGTGTCTGCGAGCATTGCGTGTCTGTGTGCTCCGTGTGCAGCGTGCTTCTCATTTTTGTGCGTGCTGCATTCCTGCGTGATGTGTATCCGCACACTCTGTGTGCAACACACTTCGCGTGTCAGTACGCACTGCGTGTCCCTACGCTCTACGTGCCCGCACGTGTGCTGCGTGTCCGTGCGCTCTGCGTGCCCGTACCTGCCATGTGTGCCTGCGCGCGTGCTGCGTGTGCTCGTGCACCTCACGTGGCCGTGCACCTGGCGTGTCCTTGCGCCACGTGTGTCGTACATTCGTGCGCTGCGTGTCTCTACGTGCCGCGTGCCTGCTCGTCGTGCACCCATCCCCCGTGCACCGTGGGCCAGCTATGTCCCAGCACATAGTTTCTATGTATCTAAGCGCCTATAACGTGTTTGACCCAAGTGAGCCTATGTGCCCAAGTGACCTATGTGCCTAGTGGCTATCATATGACTATGTGACTTGACTATATTCCTGACCCGACTACATGTGCATGTGCTGGTATATCCTATATGAGTACTGAGGTATAATCTATGTGTGCACTGATGTACTATCTTACGTGCTAAGCGATCCTACACGTTATATGTCAGTACATTCAAAGTTTACTGCACATACATGATAGATGGTCAGTGACAATGGCGTGATGTGTTGCTTGTTTGATTGATGCATTACACTAAGAATGGATCCATATATGGGACTCCATGAGCCAGTGTAGATTCATACTTAGGTTACCCGTACTATGTACGACATCTAAGGGGGATGATCATGTGACCACGACATGTGAAACCAAGACCAACATAGGGTTTAACTAAGCAACTCAATCTAGTAGATGCATTGGAAGGAAAAGAATCTCGAGATTGTGTTATACTAGCCACCCAAGGACCCGTCCTGACGTGTCGGGTTGGTCGCACGGATATTGTTTAATCTGCCTATATTGGATGACAATATCCGACTCCTAAGTGTTATGTGTTATATGGTCCGCACGGTAGCCCTTCAGGGGACCGATGTATAATCAATATGCTATGTATTATAGACTGGATTGGCTAGCCCTGCTGGAAGCGACACGATCTGAGGATTCCTGTAAACCCCCTAAATTTCTGCTTTAAATTTTTTTATATAAATTGAGTGTTTAAAATTTTTACTTGGTATTTGTACGTCGCATAGTCGTATTATACGTCGCGTACGAATTTGTCGTATGGGACGTCGCGTACGAGTTCGCATTTTCGTATGTCTCGTCGAGTGCGAATATGTGCGAGGTACATATTTTTGTAAAAATATTTTATTTTAAAAATCTTGGTTTTTCAAATAATAAATAATAAATATTTTTGATTACTTAAAGTTGTAAAATGCATCGCATTTGGAATTTCCAAAACTTATTTTATATCATAAAAGGTTATATAAATAATAATTTTGAAAACTATATTTTATGCAAATATTCGTTGCATCTGAGGTGCATAAATTTAAACTCATTTTCAAAATTAATTAATATTAATATTTTTAATATTCAAAAATGTATTTTAAAAAAATATTGTTTGGTTTAAATCTGATTAATTATGATAATTAAAATTTGAAAAGATTTTATTGACTTTATTTTTATTAAAGATAGAATGTATCTATATTGTATTGGATTTGATCCAATTATTATTATTTTTTGAATTAAATAGAATAATATCTAATTGGGGATTTATACAATCCTAGTCTTTATCCAACTATGAACCTTCTTCACCTCCTATATAAGGAGAGATTCATTGCTTTCCTTTTCTCCAGAAATTTCCATAAATTCCATAATCCAGTATCATGTGCATCGTGTCTGTGACCACCAAATTCTTATTTCAGTCTCGTACAGTCATCCACGTCGTGTCCGACACCCCTGGACACGACGACAAAAATCATAAAACCCATCCTCGCCATTACAGAAAAACCCTGCAACCACCGCTAGCATCGTCCCACCATTACCGTTCCCGACACCACCGCCAGGCCACTCCGGCCGACCATCAGCACCCCCTTCAGCCGTCCGACCCAACCCCTGCTCCTCGACTCCATACAGAACCACCGCCGCCACCGTCTCGTCTCTACCGCCATCATCATCCCCGACATCGTTGCCGTCTCCTGCACTCCGGCCCGACCCATCAACCGGCCGACACCAATCCGATCACCATCGCAGATCCGGCACTCCCATCCACCTCTACCAAACACAACTACCACCGTCACCGGCGTCAATCGTCGGCGACCTAAAAACTACCACCATCATCATAAGTGGAGAATCCTCACCTGAGCGCCGTCGAGCTTCGCTCCACCTCCGTCGAGTTCGGCCAGACCCGAGTCAGAGGCCACGCCGTCGTCGACAACCGCCAGGCCACGTGAGATCTCTCCGCTGTGTCCCAGGCGCGCCGCTACAGTCGTCGTCTTCCTTCGTCGAAGACCGGTAACCCCTCTTCGTCTATCTCCCCCTCAGTCTCCAGCTTTGCCCTGGCCTCCGCGACCCCGGCCCAGCACGGTCGAGCTCCGCCCATCAAGAGCCGCCGTCGGCGCATGTCGCCCGTGTCCGTACCGTGCATCCCTCCCGCGGCCGACGCACGAGGGGCGTGCCCTCCGCCATGCTTCCTCCGCGCAGCCGGCCCGCCTCCCGTGCGGTCGGAGCTACCGTCGTCGCCGCCACGAGATCCCAGCCGCGACCGTCGCGCTCGGCTCCCTTCCCGTACCAGCGCCGGCCGCCGATCACTTCTTTCCGCCGCTCTCCCTCTGTAAGTCACAAACCCCCCCCCCCCCTTTTTATTCCTCTTCCTCTCTCTCTCTCTTTCCCCTTTTGATTTTTTTGTTGGCCTTCACTTTCGACCAGCAGCTTTTTTTAACTTTTTATTTTATTGTTTTATCTTTATTTAACTGTATTCATGGGTAACAGTATTTGTTTAAATTAGTATAATAATTAAAGAATATGCTACTCTTAAACAATATAATCTTTTTATATATATGTATAATTATACATATGGTTAGTATGTATTTAAATAATAGTTATTGTTTAGATTTTTTTTATTATCTATTATCTGGTGGAAAATTATTCTTGTGAAAATATATTATATCAAGACTTGAGCCATATATCTATTTTTCAATGAAGTTAGAAACCTAAGCCTATTAGTGTAGTATTTTCATCTAATTTCAAAACTGATTTTTTGAATTTTCAACTATTTATCTAAAATAATTTTTTAGGAATAATTATCTACAAATATTTTGATCAATAAAATATAGTTTTTTGTTATTATAAATAAGATATAAATATCTTCTAAGCAAAACATATATCTAGTTTTAAAATAGTATAAATATTTTCTTCTCAAATTCTCACTATCTACCTATCTTGATCATGACTGATTATATTCCTATTTTCTCGTGACTTCTAACCCCCTATATACTGGCCTTGAAAATTGGACAGAACAGGACTTGTTGGATCATTGCACCATACCAGGCGACACACCAGGCAAGATACCTTGCCATCTTTACTGCTTACATTTAGTTGCATTTTATTTCGTTTATTGTATCTGTCACGACCCGCACCCGTTTTTTTTTTAAAAACGGATACGAGACGTGTCCAAGCCAGCCTACGCCGCAGTGTCGGCGGTAGAATGCTATCACGGCCATGAAGATCAAAATCACAAATAATGCTTATTCATATAATTAATTTAACTTACAATGATCACAAGTTTTACATTTGTAGAAAAATATGAACTTGTACAAATAAATGAATGACTACAAGTCAACTATCTAGCTAGTCTCTAGGCTTTTGTCTGCAAGTGTTCCCGTCACTCCCCAAGCTAAGTGAATCCACGACTAACCTGAAAATGTTGGTTTCCAGTCAGGAATGGAACGAGCACAATTCACTGAATGCAATTTCAATAAATGAAAATGACTATAAAACAAAGGTTATACATCAAATCATGAGTTTTAAAAATAAACAGAAAATACAGAAAACCAATAGCAAATAAATAGACACAAAATACTTTCCCCAACTGTTAGAAGTACTTTTGATATGTGATCGGTCTTGGGACAATTATGCGACACGGTCTACACGGTCTAAAGTTACACGGTCTACAGTTACATCGTCTACAGTTACACGGTCTACAGTTACACGGTCTACAGAAAATATTGCAATAAAGAAACACTGTCTACAAAATAATAATCACGATCTACACAGTTTAAATGCAGTAATAATTACGGTCTACACTGTCTACTTTGCAATAAATAAATCACTGTCTACACTGTCTACACGGTCTAAGATCAGATCACATATCGTTGGTACTTCTCATTCCCGACTCAACAATTTATAATAGAAAATAATCATATAACCAATGGCCAACCAATGAAATATAGTGAAAATCAATATCGAAATGCAGACAATAAACTGTACTCGCCTGGGGTCCTCTGCTGGTGAAACCGACAATCTGAACTACTCAATGTGCCACAATAGTCAAAACCCGTACAACAGTCCCCGAAAGCTGAAATAAACATTACCAATGTTCTCAGAAAAGTCAAATTAGCTAGGATTGCCTGTCCTTAAGTCCAATTCTGGACACAGGGGCAAAACGGTAATTTCGGGCCAAAACGGTGTCCGTCGTTGGACCCGTTTTGCACCGAAAAGTATGCCAGAGTCAACGGTCTCTAAAGTCGTCAAACTGCATGTCTATGGATCCAGTTTTTCGATACGAACCCAACCGTATGTCCTAAGTTGGATTTCGGTGGGCCGTGCACAAAATTGCCCGTTGAGTGGGACCGTATGGCCCGTAAAACGACGTACGATTCAACTGTCTCAGAATTGGACCAAACTTGGCATACAAGACCAGAAAAATGATACGGTCCTGATGACGCAAGTTTCGTCTCGATCTGACGAGCGTGCACGAAGTAATTAGGAAACTTGCAAAGTGGCCGATAGGGTAAATTTCGACGGATATGCATCAAATTCGTCGCGCACACGCGACCAATTTGAATTCCGTCAAAGCCCACACGACCACGAAGCCGTTACGCAGCTTTTGATGCCTTCGGTTCGCGACCACGTCGCCCAGATTGGCGGGACGCACGTCGTGTGGATAGATTTTTAAGTTTTTAAAACAGTTTTTATCAGTTTTTTCCTGATTTTCAAATCGGTTTTAAACAGAATATACACAACTATAAAATAAACTAAAAGTAGGGTCTCAATCTCGATTATGTTGTCTACAAGGCTGTTCAAGCAGTTTTCTAAGTTTCATAATATTCTGGCCGTAAATCGACCGCCAACTTCGGATTTTGGGACAATTTCTAAATTCCAAAAATCGAGATTTTTCTCGGTTTTGGGACTCGTTTTCCATCGCGTACAAGGCGAATTAAAATGAACTACCTGAAGGGAAACGAAGGGGTATAGGTTGTCGAAATACCTACGAAGACGGTTCGACCATTGGTCGACCGAGCGCGACGAAAAGCTATCGCGAAGTCGGCCTCTTCGCACTACTACTGCTGCATCATCACCGCGCGCGCGCGGCCTTGTCGCTGGTCGACGGCCGTGCAGGGGTGGCGCACGGCGGCGCTGAGTCCAGGGAGGCGCCAAGGATTAGCTCGATATTAGGGTTTTTGGGTTTTTGTATAAAAAAACTCTCGATCCCTTCCTATTATACGCGGTTCCTGCGAACGAGCTTTATGCTCGGGCTTGGCCTAGCTTTGGCCGAAGTAGCCTCTCGATTTACAATTGCTACTAGCGGCTCAGGTGGGCTGCGGTCCTCTGAGTTGATTCGAATTATTTTGTTTTTATAGGCTGAATGGGGGTCGGGCCTGGCTCCATTCAGTTGGGCCTGGCTTGATGTTCTACAGGTACGGCTTGGGCTCGGGTTTGCTCGGGCCTGGCCTGGTTATGGGCTGGGATTAGGGGTTCTAGCTTCAATCTTTTATTTAATTAGCATACAACCAAGTATATATTTATACCTATCTTCATATATATATATTTATTTATATACATACATACTTATATTTATATATTTTTTTTACATACTTATATTTATATATATACACGTATACACATATATATTCATCTATATACATATTCATCTATATATATATATACACATGCACATATCCTCCTATATATATATATTTTTTTACGCACACATAGATATATATCTATACATACACATTTATACCTATATAATTCTATAACCCTCTATATATATATATATATATATATATATATATATATATATATATATATATATATATATATATATATATATATATATAATCACATTATCTGACCAAGATAATATAATAATAAAATAATAATATTAAATAATAATAACCTCAATAACAAAATAATCATAACAAAATTAAATAAATCAAGATTGGAGTATGTACCATTTAAATCAATAAATAAAATATTTCAAAGTAGTCGGGAAAGGGAGTTACAGTATCTATATTCCTTTTTTATTATTTTCTTTTGCTTGTGGACCTAGAGTTAAGAGACTTCCGTCAATAAAATGCATGTCATTGACTTTGTCACGATTGTATCACGAGTTGTGTGTGAGTTGTGAGTATCATGTAGTGGTCACTTGCGTATTGGCTGATCACCCGTGCGCATGCATAGGAATAACTGTCAATAGATGCATGTTAGAAGACTTGACAGTTATTAAATATAAACAGTGTTGTGGAAGCGACACGTGTTGGTGCGTCGTGGTTACGAAGTATGTATAGTATCATTGGGGGAGGGAGGGGACAGCTACTAGCGTAGGGGCTACATTTACTTTTTACACATTTATGGGTGATAGTTACTCGGATGAGCGCTACTTGCTGTCCAGCCGATAGTGTCTCGGATGAGCGCTACTTGACGGCCACTCTTTATTACTTGCTTGCGTGAATCCATTACAGCCCTTGCGTAGAACGTTGTACTCAAAGTGCATATCACATAGATGGTTAGGGACCCCATTTTCTTATAGATTTATAGTAGTTACTTATACAGTTATACATGGCATGTTCTTCCTGTATCTTGCTACGTCCCTCTGAGGACCTGGTTATCTCGCCAGGTGTGTGCTCTTGTCTTTCGCATGTGCTCTAGCAGTGGCCATGATCATCACTATTTCTCCGAGGATGATTTTACTTTGATCGTCTTCGCTTCGCTCGCCAAACTCATTTCATTTTCCATATATTTTTCCTTATTTGTTGGTAGCGGATTTGTCTCCACCCAACATGTTGTATCAAGATAATTCATTATCATTATATGATATCTTTTATCCATTTATTTTTGTGTGGATGAGATTAGTTATGGTTCTATTGCATTTTACAGCTTACGTATATTTACTATACGGCTGGCATGTCTACGTTCCTAGTCCTACGTATTTTGGGACTGAGGCGTTACATATTTTTGTGGTGGCCCATGCAGGTCTAGTTTGCCATTTCGTTTACATGACTGTACTGAATGGGCCTGCATATAGGATTAGAGTCTAGGATCTCATCCACCTGTTTGACCCTCTTCCTTGACTAAATTTTTTTGAATCACCTGTTCAACTTTACTGATCTATATCTTTGTCACGACCCGATCCCAAATTATTGGGTCGAACCGGATCATGTCCAGCCTGCACCGTTGTGAGACGGCGGCAGGAAGCTGTTCTATATGCAGATTCACAACAACATTTATTTGCATTTGTCATAACACGAATTTACGAATATTTAAAAACTTTTTATTCAACAATTGAAAAGTACAAACCAAAACTGAAAGTACTGAATTAAAATACTGAAACCAAAATCTACAACTCCAACACAAATAAACTAGATAACGAGGAAAACAACTAGCTAAACGGTCGGTTCATCAGCCTCTGGTTCTGCGTCCTCCAAGGAGGACTTGGCAACACCAAAGGATATAATACCGGGTCATAGTAGCCATTGAACAATAGCTCAGCATCATCAACATCACCTATTGGGGGTATCCAGTCAGGAAAGGAGCAAGTACGAGTATATAATCCGACATTCTAAATAATAATGGAAAGATGCAATTTTAAACAGTTGAAATACTTTGAACAATATTTTCCAGCAATTTTCAGCAATTCAGTATTTGAAACAATATGATTTGAATAGGTAACGTCTATGACCGACTTGGGTTGTACAATAGCATCCTAGCGATGTGATACGGCTTATCCCCGTGTGTAAGAGGGGTAAGCTCGCACAATAATACAATATGAAGGTATTGGTCATAAACGCTACACTACTCCCCCAATATCCCCACAATCAATAATCGAACTCATGGAGAGAGTTCTGTGTAGCAATGTGGTTTAAGCATGCAATCATGACAATTACTAATTAAAATGCAAGAAAATATAACCGTAACTTGCCTTTGTTTGATGACTGGAAATAGGATGTCGGTACCGGGGATGAAGTCAGATACGTCCTCGAAACCCTACAGTTGAGAACCTTGACTTGGAAACATAGATGAGCCAAATCTAGGTGTGCTAGTTGTAATTTCTAGAAGCAGTTCCTAGTACAGTTTTTAAGTTGTTAATAAAGCTATCAACCTACTCTACCGTCGTAGGATACAATTATCAATTAACGAAAAAGGAACCGATTTATTGATTTATTGGGTAAAGATCATATTTTCCAATTCATTTAACAAAACTTTGTACTTTAATATTATATACATAAAATTAGGTTTTTCTTTTAATGAGAAAAATGTAAATTTGTTTAAATAATACAAACTTGAATTTTATCCTTTTTATTTAGAAGTGAGAAAACACTTATAATTTTTCATACAAAACTAATACCCATTTTAAGTACGCGTCTAATTACGCAAAGCAGCAACCAAAAAGGACCAAAAAATCCTAAACTACACAAATATAGGGCCACAGAAAAACAAAGAAAAACTTGGCTTATGCCCTTACAACAAATTAATTAATTTAATTTAAAAGCTGAGGCGAGCTCTGAATGTCGTGAAGCGGTCCAGTCAGGAGGCCGAAGCCTTGCACCCAAAATACTAGAGGCCAGTAACTAGTTCTAAAAATAAAACATAATATAAATTAAATATAATTTAGCGAAAACGGCGTCTCAGACTTGGTCATGCAATCTCACGTTGCTGGCTTACGCCCCAACGTACAGGAAATCCTGTAGCATTTGCGTTTCGCCGAGGCTCATCCGACCGATACGGTCGTCGCCTAACAGGGGGATACAAAACTCACAAAATCCGCATTTAAAACCAACAAAACCAATTTTGTAAATCGTTTGCAAAGACCGAATTTGAAAATAGATTTTAATTAGTGAACTTAATTAAATAATATTAATTTGAAATTCTTTACTGAAAATTTGGGCAGCATCCCCTCTGTAACTAGGACAATCTAGCCACGAGGTGATACAAAACCCACACCAATAAATAAATGTCCCAAACCAGGGAACACACCAATATCGCAAACCAGGGTAAACACCCAAATCGCAACACAAAGATAATATCTAAATCCCAGAATAATAAACCTCAGCCAAAAGAATAGAACATACCAACTAAAATAGGAAATAACCAACACAGCAACTAATATAATGAGTTAGGAAAACATACGCGTCCAGCGTACAATATCCAAACCACAGAAATACAATGTCGCGACGTAAAAACGTCGTACGTATCCCCTAAACGCAACGGACTCAATTTCCGATCCCTGAAACGGGGTCGAGACCGCGTCATCATCGACTAACTACGGGAGGGACACGGGGATACAGAATTATACCTCGGGTGCTCGACTAGAGCTCTCAGATGCAAGAAATAGAAAAAGAACCGACTCGGAATGGTCCAGAAGTACGCAGAGGAGGTCGGAGCGTTCACAGGGAACAGCGCCGGAACAGCATGCAGATCCGCATGCGGAGAGCGGACAGCGGCTCTGGCGGCAGGGAATGTGCCGGACAGCGTCCGAACAACGGACAGCGCGTCAGGAACGGCTAGGGCACAGCGGCTTGGCTCGGGACAAGCCGGGGGAACCGCGGCTTGTGGTCGACTGGTCTGGCGCTAGAAGGGGGCGACGACGGAGGGCGACCGAGTGGGTTGGGCTCGGGTCCGACGAGGAAGCAGACGCGGCCTCGGGAGCGGCCGAGCTGGGTCGCGGACGGGCGGAGGCCGCTGGGGTCAGCCGGGCACGGGAGGCAGCCGACGTTGCTCGCGGAGGCCGAGCACGGGGCTAAGGCTCGGATCGGCTAGGTATTTTGGGAATTGGGGAAACTTGAGATGGAAAAGTAATGGAGTGGCAGTGAGGGAAGAAAGGAGATTTGTGTGGAGGAGAGGGTTGTTGTAGAGTGCTCTGGAGTGGGAGTGGGGAGAGAAAGAGGAGTGGGAAATTTATGGAGAGGTTGTTTGAAAAATAAAAGGAAGGAGAATGAGGTTTGTGTGGAGGAGAGGGTGCTGTGGAGTAAGAGTAGGGAATAAATCGTGGGGAGCTAGAAATAAGTCTTGGGGAGCAAAAATAATGGGGAAAATAGAATAGGTTTAGGATTTGTTTTTATTTTGTTTTTATTTCTTGTCATTAATTATATATATGTATGTATAAAAAAAATTAGGATTTTAAAAAGAAAAAAAATCAAAGTTGGGTTTAGGAAACGGAAGTCGGGTTCGAGGTCGGGTCGGACCCTGGACACGGGATCGGGACAGGCCACAATCAAAAATCCAATAATTAATTTTAAAAATAATGTTTTCCTTATCCGACTATACACTACCAAAATAAGTCATATCAGCGACGAGTTTAGCGATGTTTTCATTAAAACGTCGCTATTATTTGGCAATTTAGCGACGTATAATTTTTACATCGCTGGACGTCACTACTACCGACGTTCAACGACGTATTGCGACTAATTTTTTTATAACAAAATTTTACGTCACCCAAAAGTCGGTAAACGTCGCTATTGGTTTACTATTAGCGACGTTTTGGCGACACTAGAATACGACGTCGCTATATTTTTAGAATATAGCGACGTTCAGCGACGTCTTTCACTGACGTCGGTAAATCTTTTCCATTAACCCGATCGGGTTTTCCTTTCCCCCCATTCTCATACGAAAATTTCCCAAAAAAATTGTTTTCCTTCCATTCTCCACTGTCGCCCAGCCTCCTCCTCCTCCTCCACCGCTCCTTCTCCTCCACCGACCTCCTCCTCCTACTCCTCCTTTGCCGATCGGCCTCCTCCTCATTCTCCTCGTTGCTGCATGCTCCTCCTCCTCTCCGAGCTCCTCCACCGACCCCTCCTCCTCCTCCACCGTGAGCTCCTCCTCCTCCTTCTACTCGGCCATCCCAAGATCTCCTCCTCCTCCAACCGAGCTCCTCCACCGAGTTCCTCCCCCTCCAACTGCCTACACGTGCCGCGGAGCTCCTCCACCGCGAGCTCCTTCTCCTCCTCCTCTCGGCCACCCCCTTCTTCTATCAGCCCCAAAGCTCAGGTAAACCCTAACCCGATATCTCTAGTAGCCATTTGACATGGACACGACACAGACACGAATACGACACGAACATATATAATATATGTGCTAATTCTCTTTGAGCAGTTATGTCATTTTGTAACTTTACTAAGGCAAAGTTATCTGTAGTTAAGGGTAGACCTCTGTCAACTTTTCTTCTGGAAAAGTTTATCATCGATGTGACAAGACTAATACCTATGCCATTTTATTAACTTTGTTTCTAGCAAAGTATATTGTCGCGATGATGCTAGCTATACGGCAAAGTTAATGTCCTAGCCATTTTTATTAGTGTATTACGAACTTCAGATTCTTATGAATTGGTAAACTGCATGTTCAAGAATCAATTTACAAACCAAAGGTTTCCGATGGTATGTCGAGGCTAAGTCCCTAGTTATATTTTTGTTTCTGTCAAATGCTAAGCCTTTGCGGGGTTGTCGAGCCGAGCCAATATAATAGGTTTCGTTTGTTCGGTTGAATATTTTCAATGTTTAATAGACTAGACCTAATATTGAACTTTTGTCAAAAATATAAATTTGATAAACATACACTGAATTTTTTATTTCAATCATTTACAACAAAATACATCACTAAATTGTTACATTTCAATCATTGGATATGTAATATCACAGAATTATGAAAACGTTGGAACAAAGGCCTCATTTGGTTCACGAAATGGAAGGAAAAGGAAATCAATTCCTTGGCATTTCCTTTCCTTTGAAAAATTGCAATTCCCACTGATTTTCTTTTCCATTGTTTGGAAATGGCAAGGAATTTGGAAAGGAAAGTGAATACTTTAATGTGAAAAAGTGTTTCCTTGCTTGGATGGATGTAATCACTTTTCCCCCTAATTTCTCTTCCATTGGGAATCATTTTCCTTTCCTCCTTAATTTCTTTGGCATCCAAACATAGGAAAGTAATCACTTTTCTTTCCCAATATACATGATTAGAAATGATATCCCAAATTGAGGATACCTGAATATTTTAGTTAACCATAGTGAATATATATATCTGAAATTCTTAAGAAAGAACATACATACTAAGACTGAGATGAATTGAACTGGAAAGAAAACAAATTATTTTTTTAGAGAAAACTAAAGTGAGAGAAACATGTATTTAAGTACTGTTCCCAACTTGAGATTTTGGAAACACTTGAAAAGGATTTCCCTTTTGAAAGTCTCATATGTAGTTATGTTTCTCTAAGAGAAGAGCCTTGTCCAACTTTGTACTAATTCTTTATAAATCTAGTTAGTTATCCTTCTTCCTTCATGATTAAAGTTCGGTCATCATAGTCATGATTATGGATATCCGATATCTTAACCAAAGTGAAATATATCTGAAATGTTAATAACATACATCTTATGAATTAAGCAAGGAAGTAAACAAACACAAATGATCCGAGAAATTGTATACGAGCACATTGGACTTGGACACGAGCACATTGGACTTGGATACGATACATTAGACTTGGACTATTAATCTAACATATACTTCATAGGAATGGTCGATATTACCGATTTCGATATCGATACTCATAGGAATGGTATGTTACCGATTTCGATATCGATGCTCATAGGAATGGTCTGATACCGATTTCGATATCGATACTCATAAGAATGGTCGATATGACCGATTTCAACATCGATACTCATAAGAATGGTGTGATGCTGATTTCGATATAGATACTCATAGGAATGGTCTGATACCGATTTCAATATCGATACTCATAGGAATGGTGTGGTACCGATTTTGATATCGATACTAATAGGAATATCCTTAAATGGTCTCCTGCAGTAGGCAGTAAGGGCATTTCAAGTATATATTTCCTTACCTTATTGGTGTGATACTGATTTCGATATCGATACTAATAGTAATATCCTTAAATGCTATTACTTTCACAAGTGTTTCAACGATGTGCTTGTATCTATCTTACAGAATTATCCTCAAATGGATATGGAGCTGAATTACTATCTGCAGAATCGTTCGTGGATGTACAACCGTTATCCTGATGACATGTACGGTGTGTGGGATGAATTCATAGAGGGTGTACACCAGTTCCTGCAGTTTGCCAAGGCGTTCCTTCAGTACATGGACGGTACCAAAATTAAGTATCCGTGTGTGAGATGTCGCAACTTGAAATATCATCCAGAAGTGGATGTCACGTATCATTTATACTCGAAGGATTTCACACCGAATTACTATCAGTGGAGCGAGCACGGAGAACTTGTGTCTTTAGCATCGGAGTACGAGCCTTATGTGGATGTCCACAACAATGCTCCTTACGAAGATGGATTGGTGAACATGGTTTTTGACGCGGCCGGGCCTAGTTTCGATCCGGATGATCATGATGCACCTGAGGAGGCACCAAACCCCGATGCTGTACAGTTCATGGAGTTGCTGGAGAATGCCAGGACTCCATTATATCCTGGTTGTGAGGATCATTCACCGTTGGAGGTGGTTACAAGATTGTTGAGCATCAAGTCCTATTTTAACATGTCGCAAGATTGCTACAACCGTCTTATGGAGTTGCTTATAGAAATATTGCCTGAGGGTGCGAAGTTGCCTAAAAACTTCTACCGGTCTAAGAGGATGGTTAGATCACTCTGGATGGAATACGAAAAAATTGATGCCTGTCGCAATGGGTGCATGTTGTACTACAAAGACGACAAGGATGAAGACGTCTGCAGATTTTATGGTGTCGATGATGCGGAGGTTGCACTGACGGCCGAGGCGGCTGTGCCAACGGCCGACCAGCATCATGCAGATGATGTGTGCGCACCTCCGGAGGAGAGGAGGACGGAGATCTGGGCCGACGGTACAAAGTAGGTATTTTGGTTTATAATTTTTTTTCTGTTTCTATCATAAATTAACTTTTTTTCATGAATATAATATGTCTGTATAGATATCGTCCCCCAGAGGTACAGAGACGCCTAGGCCACATGCTGAGGCATAATTATGGTGGTCCTTGGATTAACTACTCTGATGCTCCAGACGAAAGGAAGAACTACTGGTTTACGCGCTTCAAGGTTAAAATAGATTTGCTTTTAATATAAATCATATAATTAATTTATATTATATATAACAGATAAATATTTGGTTTGCGCTCTTCTAGGATATGTTTTTCTATCCACCGCACTGGGCCGAGCTTATCGAGGGGATGTTTCCTGCCGTCGCTGCCAAGCTGATCCGCGACGCTATTAATGATCAGAAGGATCGTGATCGTGCCAGAAAGCCAATCCAAGGTTGGATCACCCCTGATCAGTAGAATGCAATGAAGGCTCGATTCGACGAGCCAAGGTACAAGGAGAAGTCGGAGAAGGCCAAGACGGCTAGGCAACATGCCTCGAAGTGGTGCAGTGGGTCGATTCCGATGACGGAACATTTCCGTCGTCTGGTATGTCTTTCTCTTTTAGAAATATTATTTTAATGCAAATCCGATAAATTATTACTAAGATAATATATTTAATTACAGGTAAGGAAGGTCGGTAACGCCGACATGGTGACCGTCTTCCTGGCCACCCATCGAAAGGGCGAAGGTCTTATTGATGAGAGAGCCGAGCAGACCTATGTAAGTATTACAATACGTTATCTTAATTTAATACTTCGTGTCAATTTTAATATAACTTAGTAAATATGATGCAAATAAATATTCATGTAGTTAGTAACAATAAGTACATTAATTAGAAATTAGAAATTATAGAGTACTATCCATACTTTTTAGGCCGAGTATCAGAGGCTGCGGGAACGGGCGGCTGCTAGTGCACCTAATGCAGGAGAGGCCGGTACTTCCTCGCAGCCCACTCAAGCTCCGTCGGCAGACGAGCTATGGATGACCGTCGCTGGTGGACTCCATAGGGGTACGTACTACGGTACGGGATCCAATGGCGTCCTAGTTGCGACCCAGTCCTCTAGGGCATCTCCTGCTAGTGTGCATGGTCCACAGCCGTCCCAGGAGTCTGCCCGAGTCTACCAGATGATGGAGTCTCTCCGTGACGACCTGCTACGATGGATCGAGGAGCAGTCTCAGCACCCTACGAACGATCCTGCGCTGCTAGCATGATTGGATGCACTCGATCGCGGTATTATGGAGCTCATGGAGACGACTGAGAGGACAGAGCACAGCGTTGGAGGGTTAGAGCGCACGGTGACGGAGCTGCAGACAGCACAGGTGACCATGACCGATAGGCTGAGATTGGTGACGGATTCGATGGTCCAAAGCAGTGATAGACTGTTATCTACCATGGATTCATATAACCAGCGACTTACAGCGTTGGAGCGTGCTGGTCCTCCGGGTGCGCCTTCATCGTCGTCGACTCCGCCGCCTCCACCGCCTTCTTCATCGACACCGACTCCATCGACGTCACTGTCTGCTCCATCGGTATCGATTTAACTTGAAGAGTATGAGTTGTTCTTATCCCTTCGTCGCGGCGGTGCCCCTCCTGCACCAGATCCCTAGTAGTCCTTGTTAGGACTGTTTGTTTGTGTTTGTTTGATCATTTGTTTATGACTTGGATATTTGTTGGTTGTGTAGACTTGGATGTTTGGGTCCTATTTGTTGGATCCTATTCTATTTGTTGGTTGTGTGTAGACTTTGGTTATTTGGTTATAGACTTTGTTATTTGGTGTAGACTTGGTTATTTGGATACTTGTTGGTTGTGCCTATTCTATTTATTGGATCCTATTCTATTTGTTGGATCCCATTCTATTTGTTGCCTGCTACATTGTGTTATACTGTTGTTTATATTATTATTCGTTTCAATTAGATGTTAATGTGCTTCTGTGGTTTACGTTTATCGGTGTTGAGTGTTTCACCGAAGGGGTCGGTGAACCCAGGGAGAAAAGGATATCTTTTATACTGTGTCTTTATGGTTATCTTTTTAAACTGCAGGGAGAAAAGGACATTCTGTATTTTATTTTTTTATTTTTTTGCAGATTTATCGACGTTTACCGATGTCCACCGACGTACGTTTGTGTCGGTAAACGTTGGTAAATCTGTAAAATTTTCTAGGGTACCGACGTTTACCGACGTCCTTATACGTCGGAGACCGTCGGTAAAAGTCGGTGAACGTCGGTAATAATTCCAGTATTTTGTCGACGTTCATCGACTAAACGATGGTAAACGTTGGTAAGTTCCCAGGATTTTACCGACGTGTAGCAACTTTCAACACGTCACTAATCAACCGACGAAACGACGGTTGACGTCGGTAATATCCCAGGATATACCGACGTAATCATACGTCGGTGAACGTCGGTATTTGCGACGTTCGACGACATTTTAAAGATCAGCGACTTACGTTTCCGCAACAAGTCCAAAACGTCGGTAATTGCATTGGTAAATATTTTTAGCGACGTAATTTGTCGTTTTAGCGACGTCTTTAGGCATCGCTAAAACGACTTATTCTGGTAGTAATAATAATAATAATAATAATAATAATAAAACTAATTATCTAACTACGGAACACTGCTACAACAGAAACTCGACAACTAACGAAAATCCAATAATTCCGAAAATCAGGGTTTTATAATCTTGCTTGACTCCTTCTACTGTAAATTCCTAGTTTCGTGCTTAGTAAGATGACTACACTAGTATATTCTCATAGGTTAAACACGTGGCTAGAAGGTTACATTGACAATTAATATGCATTGGGATTTTATTTGAGTTATAAAGGCATTTATTATCCTAGAAATATGAACTTAAGGATTAGTTAATTCCAAGTTGGGTAGCAGCTTATTACCGCCATTAAAGGATAAGTTATTTTAACATTATAAGGTGGTATACACAAGAGGATAGCTAAATCAAGAAAATAAATTTATGATTTATGATTTTTGGAAATTGTGAAATAGTTTATGATTTATTGGGACATGAAATTGATTTGAGGAACATCTTTAAATTATGACACATGAATTATGGTTAAGTTCAAGTTTGGATTGTAATATGTTAAAGTCTATCTCGAAATTTATTAAAGAGTTTTAAATTATAAGTTATGAATTTGTAAACGACTAGAGAATATGGAGGATTTATGATTTACGGATTATTAAAGAGCTTGAGGTTTTAAATCGAGTCATATGATGTACAATTTATAAGTTATTAGAAATTTTGGAGTTGAAGAGATATAGTAAAATGCTGGGTTAAAATGTTTTTGGAAGATATGAAATCGACTTTGGAAAAAAAAATTCATATGATCTATAGTTTATAAAGTTATTTAGATTTCGAGTTTTTTAAATTTTGGTAAAAAAATGTATGTTCAATTTGCGATATACAAGGGTTGTTTCGAGATTTACTAGAGGTTTAAAATTTTGATTAAAGTTGACAGCCTGAGATGATTGGAAATTTTGGTGGAGTATCTTAGAAATTTTATTTAGAGACTTTCGAGAAACTTAAAATTTTAGATTAGATCATATATTAGTAGAGGATCAAGAAGCAAGTAAGGTCACCCTAGTGAGATAGAAGTATTCCACAGCAGATTACCATACCACCTATGATTACGATATTGCATATACACAAGTATAGTTAGTCATCAACCAAACCGATGAACATATCTTTGACTTACTCGACCTCCCCTCAAATCTAGGTCTTTATTCGTGACCATCTAATTGTTTGAAACTTAGAAATGATTAGAATCGTTCTCTTAACTATACCCTTATCTATTAGACTATTTTCTCTCTAAAATCTGTGTCTCTAACTTATCTTAACTTGATCTACGAGATTTCCTAAATTATCTTTATTCGTGCTTTAACCTTTTTATTTTTGTGCATTAATTAGTACCTTATGAAGGCCCACTTTCTATTTTTGATCATTTGGCGTTCCCTATCATGACTTTGATATTTGGAGCACAACACTAGACTTTTCCTTCCAACAAATTTCATATGCAAGACCTAGGTGAGCCCACCTTCATATAGATATATCATGTCTCAATAAACACGTCTTCTTGTACACTATTTTCTTGATATGACTTTCTGGTTAAAATGGATAAGCTATAACCTCTACCATGACACCAAAATACTTCCTGACTTTAATTAGAGATCCAACTTTGACTCAATTATTTCGACCCGATTTGTGATGATGTACTTGATTCCCTTTAATGCTTAATTTTGTCCTTACCTTGATTGCTTAACTCATTATCCCATCACACTACTAGTTTAACTCTTGTAAGTTGGGTAGAATACCTCACGACCTAACCAATATTTTGGTGGACCACATTGATAGGTTCACCTGGACCATGAAATTCAGTGGGCCCTAACTTATCTAGTCAACCGAGCCGATTGTATAGGCCCAAACTTTGGACAAGACTTAGATTTTAAAAGATCTTGGACTATTTAATTTTTTTCATCATCCACTGCTTATATTTGACTATCTTATGTTGCTATTATAGTCTAGTTTTGCAAGCTTACTCTTTATCGAGCTTGTTCATGACATATGTTTATTGTGGGCGTCCACTAATACATTGTCTAATCAGAACCGACTTATTATGGTCTGATCAACCATAGTGCACTTGGTTCGCTTTTTGTATATTGTTCGACGTGGATAGAGACATAGTTAAACTTGGCCCTAGAGTCTCATCCGCGACTGCCTTGACAATTCTACTTGAAAATTTTCCATCGTCTTTGAACCCCTTATTCGTATTCAATAATATCTTCTTCAAACTCATTATCATTCGTATTTCGCCTATATTAGAAAGACAAACACTCATACTTGACATCCCCTTTAGTTTCCCTATCACCTAGGGCCACGTGTAGTTAGCCATTACCAACCCATGGTTATATCCTCGTCTTAAAACTTTTTGTCCTATCCCCCGACCCTATATCTTCTATCATGACTTTCAATTCGTTTGGAAACCTAATAATGATTAGAAGCGTTTCTTAATTCGTACCCCAACTTGGATTACTACTATACAATCTTCTCTAAGGAACCATGTCCCCAAGGTCTCCAAATTATTTATGTTGAATCCTTGTTCTTTATTTCGTGTCATGCCTTGATTTGTTTAAAGACATAATCTATTAGCTTTCAATAAATTAGTAACCTTCATATAGTATCCAAGGCATAGTCGTAATTTACTTTCCAAAGTTATCTAAACCGCGATTTGCTAAACTTATCCATTTTGTTGTCCGTCCCTTGCTTGTACAAATACTTGTTCGTGTTTTTCTTATACAAAATCCTTCTATCCCCTCAACCTTACCTTCCTAGTTATTCCTAAAATTTTGAGGACGAAATTCTTGTAAGTTGGGTAGGATGTAAACCCCCTAAATTTTTACTTTAATTTTTTTTTATAAATTGAGTATTTAAAATTTTTACTTGGTATTTGTACGTCGCATAGTCGTATTATACGTCGTGTACGAAGACGTCGCGTACGAGTTCGCATTTTCGTATGTCTCGTCGAGTGCGAATATGTGCGAGGTACATATTTTTGTAAAAACATTTTATTTTAAAAATCTTGGTTTTTTAAATAATAAATAATAAATATTTTCGATTACTTAAAGTTGTAAAATGCATCGCATTTGGAATTTCCAAAACTTATTTTATATCATAAAAGGTTATATAAATAATAATTTTGAAAACTATATTTTATTCAAATATTCGTTGCATATGAGGTGCATAAATTTAAATTTATTTTCGAAATTAATTAATATTAATATTTTTAATATTCAAAAATGTATTTTAAAAAAAATATTGTTTGGTTTAAATCTGATTAATTATGATAATTAAAATTTGAAAAGATTTTTGACTTTATTTTTATTAAAGATAGAATGTATCTATATTGGATTGGATTTGATCCAATTATTATTATTTTTTGAATTAAATAGAATAATATCTAATTAGGGATTTATACAATCCTAGTCTTTATCCAACTAGGAACCTTCTTCACCTCCTATATAAGGAGAGATTCATTCCTCTCCTTTTCTTCAGAAATTTCCACAAAATTCCATAATCCAGTATCATGTGCATCGTGTCTGTGACCACCAAATTCTTATTCCAGTCTGGTACAGTCATCTACGTCGTGTCCGACACCCCTGGACACGACGACAAAAATCATAAAACCCATCCTCGCCATTACAGAAAAACCCCGCAACTACCGCTAGCATCGTCCCACCATTACCGTTCCCGACAACACCGCCAGGCCACTCCGGCCGATCATCAGCACCCCCTTCAGCCGTCCGACCCAACCCCTGCTCCTCGACTCCACACAGAACCACCGACGCCACCGTCTCGTCTATACCGCCATCATCATCCCCGACATCATCGCCGCCTCCTGCACTCCGGCCCCGACCCATCAACCGGCCGACACCAATCCGATCACCATCTCAGATCCGGCACTCCCATCCACCTCCACCAAACACAACCACCACCGTCACCGGCGTCCATCGTCGGCGACCCAAAAACCACCACCATCATCCTAAGTGGAGAATCCTCACCTGAGCGCCGTAGAGCTTCGCTCCACCTCCGCCGAGTCCGGCCAGACCCGAGTCAGAGGCCACGCCGTCGTCGACAACCGCCAGGCCGCGTGAGATCTCTCCACCACGTCCCAGTTGCACCGCTACAGTTGTCGCCTTCCTTCGCCGAAGACCGGTAACCCCTATTCGTCTATCTCCCCCTCAGCCCCCAACTTTGCCCTGGCCTCCGCGACCCCGGCCCAGCGCGGCCGAGCTCCGCCCATCAAGAGCCGACGTCGGCGCATACCGCCCGTGTCCGCACCGTGCATCTCTTCCGCCGCCGACGCACGAGGGGTTCGCCCTCCGCCATGCTTCCTCCGCGTAGCCGGCCCGCCTCCCGTGCGGTCGGAGCTACCACCGTCGCCGCCACGAGATCCCAGCCGCCACCGTCGCGCTCGGCTCCCTTCCCGTACCAGCGCCGACCACCGATCACTTCTTCCCGTCGCTCTCCCTCTGTAAGTCACAAACCCCCCCTTTTTATTCCTCTTCCTTTCTCTCTCTCTTTCCCCTTTTGATTTTTTTGTTGGCCCTCACTTTCGACCAGCAGCTTTTTTTAACTTTTTATTTTATTATTTTATCTTTATTTAACTGTATTCATGGGTAACAGTATTTGTTTAAATTAGTATAATAATTAAAGAATATGCTACTCTTAAACAATATAATCTTTTTATATATATGTATAATTATACATATGGTTAGTATGTATTTAAATAATGGTTATTGTTTAGATTTTTTTTATTATCTATTATCTGGTGGAAAATTATTCTTGTGAAAATATATTATATCAAGACTTGAGCCATATATCTATTTTTCAATGAAGTTAGAAACCTAAACCTATTAGTGTAGTATTTTTATCTAATTTCAAAACTGATTTTTTGAATTTTCAACTATTTATCTAAAATAATTTTTTTAGGAATAATTATCTACAAATATTTTGATCTATAAAATATAGTTTTTCGTTATTATAAATAAGATATAAATATCTTCTAAGCAAAACATATATCTAGTTTTAAAATAGTATAAATATTTTCTTCTCAAATCCTTACTATCTACCTATCTTGATCATGACTGATTATATTCCTATTTTCTCGTGACTTCGAACCCCCTACATACTGGCCTTGAAAATTGGACAGAACAGGACTTGTTGGATCATTGCACCACACTAGGCGACACACCAGGCAATATACCTTGCCATCTTTACTGCTTACATTTAGTTGTATTTTATTTCGTTTATTGTATCTATATTCCTTGTTTTTTTATTTTCTTTTGCTTGTGGACCTAGAGTTAAGAGACTTTCATCAATAGAATGCATGTCATTGACTTTGTCACGGTTGTATCACGAGTTGTGTGTGAGTTGTGAGTATCATGTAGTGGTCACTTGCGTGTTGGATGATCACCCGTGCGCATGCATAGGAATAACTGTCAATAGATGCATGTTAGAAGACTTGACAGTTATTGAATATAAACAGTGTTGTGAAAGCGACACGTGTTGGTGTGTCGTGGTTACGATGCATGTATAGTATCATTAGAGGGGAGGGGACAGCTACTAGCGTAGGGGCTACATTTACTTTTTACACATTTATGGGTGATAGTGACTCGGATGAGCGCTACTTGCTGCCCGGTCGATAGTATCTCGGATGAGCGCTACTTAACGGCCACTCTTTATTACTTGCTTGCGTGAATCCGTTACAGCCCCTGCGTAGAACGTTGTCCTCAAAGTGCATATCACATAGATGGTTAGGGATCCCATTGTCTTATAGATTTATAGTAGTTACTTATGCAGTTATACATGGCATGTTCTTCCTGTATCTTGCTACGTCCCTCGAGGACCTGGTTATCTCGCTAGGTGTGTGCTCTTGTCTTTCGCAGGTGCTCTAGCAGTAGCCATGATCATCACTATTTCTTCGAGGATGATTGCACTTTGATCGTCTTTGCTTCGCTCGCCAAACTCATTTCATTTTCCATGTATTTTTTCTTATTTGTTGGTAGTGGATTTGTCTCCGCCCAACATGTTGTATCAAGACAATTCATTATCATTATATGATATCTTTTATCCATTTATTTTTGTGTGGATGAGATTAGTTATGGTTCTACTGTATTTTACAGCTTACGTATATTTACTATACGGCTGGCATGTCTACATTCCTAGTCCTACGTATTTTGGGACTGGGGCATTACAATTCCTATAAACATCATTGCGGGGATAACCCTGCCAAATATAGATAGCCGTATGAATGATTGGCCGCTCACAAAATGACTTATTGTGATCTATATCTTCTGTTAGTAACCGAGGAACATGGACTGTTATGGTGCGTAGTCCAACTCATGTCCTTGTTTGGTTGTTGGGTTGGGCTATCGTGTTATGACAGACTATGGACCGAAGTTACGACCGGAAGCCCATAACTTAACTATGGTTATAGGATGTAACCTATCTCGATACGATATTGGACCGTTTGTCCTTGTTTGGTTGTAAGGCTGCCGTATGTTCTCGATGATACGTTATAAGCCTATGATTCATGAGCAAAGTCTTATTATTATTATGCTTGGGTTTTGTCTCTCTCTTATGTGCTCCCTTGTGGTACTTGATATTCAGGACTGACCCCACTGGTTTTGTTTGGCCAGATCTCGTAGCAGAACCCGAGGATCCAATATTCTTCCATGACAGCAATGGTGCATACTAGGAGCATGGCCATCGGAGGACTCAAGTGGGTTTCTTCTCCACCACTCTAGTATCATCAGTTTTGTTCTGGCATTTAGCCACGACACCTGTTTAGCCGGTTATTCTGGATATTTACTTTCCATGCATAATTGTAATTAAATCAGATTGCAGCTGAATATGATTATGTATTTATGACTGTCTGGGCCAGCTGACTTATAAAGCTATTTCTTATGATCATTTTGATGAAGCGTCGGGGATGCCTTATTGCTTTATCTTATATGTTCATTAATTATTGTTTCTTGCTTTGAACGATTGAGGCATAGATGTGATGTATGACCCTAGGCAACTTGATTGTAGTATACACTCCCTTATCTCTTGACAACCGTGACCGCTGTGTGACGTCTTTGTACCTCATACGGTTTAGCTGGCCATGTCCTTTACCGTATTCCGGTACTGGGGCATGACAGCCTTAGAGTCGAACTTATCCAAGTTATCCTTGGTGTTCAGGATAAAACAACAAGATCCAAAACTTTGAAATAAAAAATGTTTGGAATACGACTAAACCATAATTCATAAGGTATCTTCTTCGATATTGGTTGAATCAGCACCCTATTCAAAACATGACAAGTTGTACTTACGGTTTCAGTCCAAAAGTATTTTAGAAGATTATGTTGGTTTAGCATGACTCTAGACATATCGCTTAAAGTTATATTCTTTCGCTTTACAATACCGTTCTGTTGGAGAGTTCTATAACAAGAAAACTCATACAAAAAATTATTTGTATCGCAAAACTTTTTGAAATCAGAATTTACGAATTTGCCTCCATGATCACTTCGGATACGAGTAATCATGAAAGCTTTTTTGTTTTGAACATTTTTACAAAAAATCTCAAATTCAAAAAGTGCGTCGCTTTTGTTTGATAAAAAGAAAATCCATGTATATTGAGAGAAATCATCAACAATCACAAAAGCATAGAGCTTAACGCCAAGGCAGGCGATTATTAGGTCCAAATAAATCCATATGAATCAACTGCAAAGGTCTGTAAGTACTTATAGCATTGATGGATTCAAAAGAATATCTACTTGCTTTGTTTTTCTCACAGTCAGTACATACCATGTCTCTCTTGAATGATATTTCTGGTAGTCCTTTTACCAATTTTTTTGTTGATAGTCTTGAAATGGTATCCATGTTTACATATCCTAATCTCATATGCGATAGCCAACTTTCATCTTGGTTGACTACTAGGCACTTACATGTACTGTTAGTACTTTCTAAAAAATACATAAATATTGTCCTCCCTAATTCCTTCATAAACTGAATTACCAGTGGACATATCATATATAGAACATTTGTCTTTAACAAAATTAATATTATAACCATTATCGGCAAGATGACTAATGCTTAACAAGTTATATTTTAATTATGTTACCAGAGAAACGTATTTTATTACTGAATAGGGGGATATACCAATAGTACCATTACCTATTATATTACCTCTCATATTATTTTCGAAGGAGACGTATCCTTCTCTTTTCATCGATAGCGTCGCGATTAAAGATGCTTCACTTGTCACTTGTCGCGAACAACCGCTATCGAGGATCCATTTACTTCTAGCATGAGAGGGTTGGCCCACCTACAAGATGTCACACCCCAGTACCGAAAAATGGGGACGAACAATGTCACGACCCGTACCCACTGTTAGGGTACGAGAACGTAACAACGCCCAGCCTACGTCGCAGTGTCGGCGGTAGAACGCTGTCCTAGGTCACAATATCTACAAAATAATGCTAAGCAGTTTATACTCCCCGAATGGGGGTGACATAGCAGATACAGTCTCAATCACATCTAAGGTAGAGCATGATAAGGATAGATAAAATATGAAATCCAAAAGAGATACAGGAGATAGAAGTCTAAATGTCTAAGATACGAAAACCCAGAAATACACCTCAAACTCATATACAGTAATCCACAAAGTAAATACAACTCCAGACAAATGAAATAACTATCTAAACAACCTCTACTGTGTCTCCTCTAGGCTAGCAGGCACCTCCAAGCTATCTGTAAAATTTATCAACAGGTCCAGTCAGGACTGGAGCGAGTATAGTACATCTCAACAGATCATAGCAGGATAGAAAATATAATCATGCAGTAAAGTAAGATACAGGTACTGAAAGAAAACAGTATGTAAACAGAGAAAGAACTGTAATAGAAATATCTACTATACATAGAGAACTAGCAGTGACTAGTGAGTCAGAGTACAATATGAACATGTAATACTCCTCTGTACCCCCAATCAATATACAAGGATCCAGCCAGGTTATGTTATATGATGCTATGTAACAGCCCCCGAAGGGTGGTAAGCCCCCGAAGGGTGGTAGCCGCCGAAGGGTGGTACATAGTAGTCCCATAAATGGGGATTCTGGGGGTAACCCAATAGTGTAAGTCCCATAAATGGGGATTCTGGGGGATAACCCAACAGTGTAAGTCCCATAAATGGGGATTCTGGGGGTAACCCAACAGTGTAAGATTCCAGGAAGACTCTACAATCATAAGAGTATATGTCGTAAGTGATCAAAGAACCAATGAAGCATAGTGATACGCCATATAAATGAAACACACAGAACATGTAGTACCCGATGCTCCCTAAGGATAACATCTCAAGAAAGGATCCATATAGTACCAATCCGTGTGACCATCGTGACAGTACAAGTAAAGTAATCTACTGCAGGAAATAATTCTAAGCAGGATATGAAATGATCAGAGAATGTACTCGCCTCGATAACCTGAATAGCTGATAAGTATAGGGGGTCCCACTGAAGCCACAGAGTCCTATTTAAAGCAACACAGGTTACAAGGTGTTCAAGTTGTAATAAATGAATCCCTACAAACAATCTATTTATCCTATGTTCTTTTAGTCACATTAACTCTAGGTCAACTTCGGTCAATAATCTAGTCAAACTAGGTCAAGCGTTGACTTACAGTTGACTTTGGGTCAACTGGTCAACTCTGGTCAACAGGGTAAATTCTAGTCTAATTATTGAAAATATAAAGTGTACTTCGTTATTCGTACGTCGAAACTTACGACACACAAATCGAGATAAGAATATCAATGGTAAGGTTGATAATCTTATCATAGTGATCCACGTGTTCATCTTGTCAATTTCAGCGATGTGAGATCACTGGAATTGACTGAGCTCAGTTTCGTTGTACTAATCTCGAAATACGAACATTATAAGAATTAACTATTAATTAATTATAAAAAGGGTAAACTCAGAGAAACTATCAACAAACATTGTCGGACGATGAAATAAACATCCCAACGTGTCCAGAATGGTCAAATTAGCTGGGATAGCCTACCCATCGGTCCAATTTGGACACAAGGGCAAAAAGGTAATTTCGGGTCAAAACGGTGTCCGTGTCGGAGCCGTTTTGCACCGAAAAACGTGCAAGAAAACAAGTCAATAAAATATAACAAATTATATGTCCACGAAACCAGAATGACGATACGAACCCAACGGTATCTCCAGAATTAGATTCCGTTGACCCGATCTCAATTTGGCCCGTTGACCAGAACTTGAAATTTCGATTTGCACGGAAATGCGTGTCGGAGTCAAGTTCTCAAAACTCAACAAACTACATGTCAACGAGTCCAGAATGATGATACGAACTCAACGGTATATCCGAAATTGGATTCCGATGAGCCGATCTCAAAATGATCCGTTGACCCAGAATGTGGGACCCACTTTGCACCGAAAAACATGCCAGGGCCCACGTTCTCCAAATCTAACAAATTTTATATGAAAACATGCCAGAACGACGCCACGAGTCTACTGGTGGTGTCAGAAATGAAATCTGGAGTCCCGTGTTCAAAAATAGAATTTTACAAGTTGAAAATTACGAATTCGGACGGCCAACTTTGGCGTCGAATTCAACCAATCAAACAAGCTTACAATGAAACGAAACTGGAGGGGTAGCAAGAGGGTTATACCAGCTTCGTACTGGAACTGGTAGCACGCCAAACGAAGCTGCGTGGAGGAGATACAAGCTGACGAAGTTGGCCCCGCGAAACTGTCCAAATTTAATACAATTTAAACGGTCAACTTGGTGGCCGGTTTTGATGTATCAAACGATAAAATTAACGGACGAAAATTGACAGGAGTGAAGGTGGATATACCGAGATTGTGACGCAACGAAGAAATCGCCGATCCAACGGTCGGATCTCCGAGAAAATGTGTGCGAAGTTGCTGCGACGGAGCGCCAAAATGAACTTGATTTCGCGCGCGTCACGACGGGACGTCGTGTAAAACGCACGAATCGCCTATACGTCGCGCCGGAGAGCAAGGTGGCGGACCCAGGGAGGTCGCAGACGTCCGCCCACGACGGGGAAGGCCTGCCACGGCGGCTGCGCACGGCGGCATGGCCTGCGCGCGCGTGGCCACCGCCGTTCTCGGCCAACTGTGCGCGCGGCCTTCTGGCTTCTGTGCGGCGCGGGGAGGTCGGCCCTAGCCCGGCGAGGCAAGGCGGCGGCTGGGACGGCCAATGCTGGTGGTGATGGCTGATAGTGGTGGTCTAGGTGGTGATGGTGGTCGGGGCTATGGTGAGGAGGAGTGGCGCCCGGTTTTGAAGAAGGAAGAGAGGGAGAGAAGGAGAGGAGTGGTGGTGCGTGGAGTGGCCGACGGCGTGGCCGACGGCGATGGCCGGCCAGGGGGGTGAGGTCGGCCATGGGAGCTTGGGTGCTCGGCTGTGAAGAGAGTAGTGGTCGGTTTTGTGTAGAGTTGTTGCTGGTGTTGTAGAATAATTTAGAGAGAGAAGAGTAGTAATTAATGATAGGAGAGAGAGAAAGAAAAGTGGCTCTCCCTAGAAATTAGGGCCGGCCAACCAAACAATGTTGGCTGTGAGTGAATGGAGGGAAAATGGATGGAGGAGATTAACTGGAAGGGAATCTATGGCTAGGGATTTATTAGAAGAAAATTGCCATTCCTATAGGAATTTAAACAATTGGAAAATTCCAATAATTAAAATATGTAGAAAGAATAATTGATATTTTTGGGCAAGAATATGAGGGTGTCATGATGGAGAATAACATGGAGCTGGGCTGGACTCGGTGGAGCCGGATTGGGTCAAAATCGGACATTGTGCAAAAATCGAATTAAAATTAGACGTTGATGATCATGAGTGAATAAGTAGCACATGGGGATTCCAATAAATGGGACACAAGTGGCGGACGGGTAGTAGGCTCAATGTGGGCCATGTCCATAGTTGGGACTGACAGGTTTTGGTCGACAGGGGACCCACAAATCAAGTTGGAAGATAAATGTGACACCGTGGGGTAAAATAAAATTGGGTCACGTGTCAGAAAAGTTGTGCGAAGCAAATGGAGCACAAAATGACGTGTCTGAGTGGCACACGAAGGTCATGGGTGACGAGCGTCTCGAGTAAATCATCAATGAGGAGTTGGTTTCAAGAAATAACTGGTCTTGCGCTCCAAAATTAAAAGTCACGGTAACGCTGCTAAATGATCAAGGAAAAGAGTGGGAAAATTAATTAATAATCAAATGGTCTAAATCAACCAGAAGTTCAGCGAAGCAAAAAGTGCACGAGGGAACAAGTTTGAGTGGGACACTATATACCATCATGAAGGTAATCATGTCCACTCCAAAACTCGTGAAGAAGATTTCCAGAGTTGAACATCCCTGACACTCCAAATATCAAAGGCACAGAAAAGTACACTTAGGGAAAAATAACAGAATAAATTATTTAATGAAACCAAACAATCAGAAAATAAAATAAAATGAAAAAAAAATCAACCCGAATTTCAGGGTGCTCACATCCTACCCACCTTATAAAAATTTTGTCCTCGAAATTAAAATGTCCTTACTCCCTCTAGGTCAAACCCCCACAATCAAAGTCCCAGATTAAAACAAATCATACCATCAAAAAAAGAACGACATACATGGTCATGGCATACGGTGGTAGTTAAGTCTCATCTAGGTATACTAGTCATGCTAACCAAAATGGTTATAGGGTATCGAAACACACAAGCAATCTAGGGTGCTAAAATAGAAAAGTTACAGAAATAACAAATCATCAAAACTGTAAAGCGGTCTACCATCCTATATGAAAACTGGTACTCATCACAAATAAAACAAGGTAACTATCAATTATCTAAAAAGAAAGGTACTATTCAAGAAAAAAAAATCAAAATCACTAATTAAGGAATAAAGGTCAATTGCATGGAAATCCAATCACAATATATACAGAGCGTTAGAGAGGAAAAAACTAGCATTATGTATACGGAAACATGTTCATATGGTTAGATAGTAGGCGTGTGTGTACGTGAATACATATAAAATTGTATATGAGAAATTAGGTTCCAAAACAACAGCTATCAAGTTACACTAATCATGGCATATTGGTTAAACAATCTACAATACGCAACCTATTTAATCATAACATGCATGGCTAACCATATACATATATATATAAAGAGGTAGAGATTTAGTTATATATCTATATATATTATAACATGTATGCCTAAGATCTATATATATCTATCTAGATATATAATCATAACATAGAGAGGAAGGGTTAGATTACATGACAGTGTATACTAGGTTAGGGTGTGTGTATGTCCCTGCACAGGGTTATAGCTTAGCATTGAAAGGTTAAATCCAGTTTTAGTTCAGCATTTACGTACAAAATCTGAAAATAAGCTAATATTTAAAACAGTGGAATATTAACATAATGCAGTCTCAGATTTTAGGGTTTTGAACATCACAACCAATCTCAATGGTCCCAATACATCCTAACACGATATAATGAAACCCTAACATACTATCCATACATCTATCTACGCATACAGTTCAATATTACATGTTAAATCTGAAATTGAACTAAACATGAAAATGTTAACATGTATACAGTTTTAAGGATATTAGAGAAATTTGAATCATCAAAACCAACTCAATGTTTATCACAACTAACATGGAAGAATATGAAACCTAAATTTATATCCCTACTTCCCACAAGGTGTATAGCTCAAATATTACATTTAAGAAAATAAAACAGTAATTTGAACTAACATTTAGAATTCAGCATTAAGGGTTAATATGTATACAGTCTTAGATTTTACAAATTTAATATAGCTTAACTAATTTCTCTAAAAATTGAAACCCTGTAGATATCATACATGTGCAGTTATGTAAACATAACTAATAACATGAAATTTATATTTAAATCACGAATTTAAACTGGAAAAGCAGAAAGCCAGAAACATTGGGAATTTGAAAATTTAACATTAATGACATATTAATATTATCTAGATATGTTGGAAATCAAGCGTAGCATGCATATGTATCAGACAAAGTGTTTGTGTCCGCTATATCTATATTCTCATGTCCCAAATAAATCAAATTCTACATCAGGACCAACATTTAAATTCCTACCAAAATTACAGAGTAGGTGATTGACAAAATCAAGACAGTTTTATTATCATTATTATTATTTAATACTAGAATAATAGCAAGGAGGAAATAACAATGAAATCTGTTTTGCTTATCTGTTTAAGGAAGGATCCATCTTGAAATCCAGAGTTAAAATATCAAATCCAAGATAAAGTCTAACAAAATCATCGATTCATTGTATTAAGAAGAAATTCATGGTAAGAAGTTTCACAAGGTTTATAAAACAGCTAAACCTACTCCTAAGTTAATAATTAGAAACTAAACAAAACAAACCAATTAATAATTTCTTTTTTTTTGAGGGACTGCAACAAAAGTAAAGAAAACATGCTCAAAAACATTTAAGGTACAATCTGATAATCATATGCGTCTATCCAAATCATGGTACTCTAAATCCTCGTCATACTAGTGAGCAAGGCTACGATAATCACAGAGCCCTTGACTTATGCACATACCTCTAGAATCATGGTACTTAACATTTTCGCGGTGCCGCTAGCTTGGCTGCGAAAACCTTAAATTCCCACACCCGAGAAATATATCCAAGGTCAGACTATATGTCCTCACCATGCTGGCTAATGTGACTATAGAAGACTAGATTCCAAAACACAGATGACCTAGCCCATATAATTTTATCTTGCCAAAATTAAATTAAATCAATAATGAATACTCGAAAATCAAATTAAATTTATCAACGAACATCAAAATTCAAAACGAACAAGGATCCATCAAAATACAAACTCGGATGCGATAGCTATCATTAAGATTCAAATTTCAACAATCATCCATCAAAATAAATAAATACAAACCCAATTTTAACCATAATCCATCAAAATCAAATTCAACAACAGAAGTAAAGTTAAATCAAATCAAGGAAAAAGAGTTTTCAAATCGAAGTTAAAATAAGATTCTCAAGGGTCGTCCCAGGAATCTCTCAAGGGTTCCTAATTGTGATTGAGTACCTTCAAAATATATCCTAATCCTACTGCAGGCTGTAGTGGTACTCTAGTTCGAATACCACTACACAAACTTGACCTGCATGGGCCACCACTAAAAATGTGTCACGACCCGCACCCACTGTTAGGGTACGAGAACGTAACAACGCCCAGCCTATGCCGCAGTATCGGCGGTAGAACGATGTCCTAGGTCACAACATCTACAAAATAATGCTAAGCAGTTTATACTCCCCGAATGGGGGTGACATAGCAGATACAGTCTCAATCACATCTAAGGTAGAGCATGATAAGGATAGATAAAATATGAAATCCAAAAGAGATACAGGAGATAGAAGTCTAAGTGTCTAAGATACAAAAACCCAGAAATACACCTCAAACTCATATACAGTAATCCACAAAGTAAATACAACTCCAGATAAATGAAATAACTATCTAAACAACCTCTACTGTGTCTCCTCTAGGCTAGCAAGCACCTCCAGGCTATCTGTAAAATTTATCAACAGGTCCAGTCAAGACTGGAGCGAGTACAGTAAATCTCAACAGATCATAGCAGGTTAGAAAATATAATCATGCAGTAAAGTAAGATACAGGTACTGAAAGAAAACAGTATGTAAACAGAGAAAGAACTGTAATAGAAATATCTACTATACATAGAGAACTAGCAGTGACTAATGAGTTAGAGTACAATATGAACATGTAATACTCTCCCGTACCCCCAATCAATACACAAGGATCCAACCAGGTTATGTTATATGATGCTATGTAACAGCCCCCGAAGGGTGGTAAGCCCCCGAAGGGTGGTAAGCCCCCGAAGGGTGGTAGCCCTCGAAGGGTGGTACATAGTAGTCCCATAAATGGGGATTCTGGGGGTAACCCAATAGTGTAAGTCCCATAAATGGAGATTCTGGGGGATAACCCAACAGTGTAAGTCCCATAAATGGGGATTCTGGGGGTAACCCAACAGTGTAAGATTCCAGGAAGACTCTACGATCATAAGAGTATATGTCGTAAGTGATCAAAGAACCAAGGAAGCATAGTGATACGCCATGTAAGTGAAACGCACAGAATATGTAGTACCCGATGCTCCCTAAGGATAACATCTCAAGAAAGGATCCATATAGTACCAATCCGTGTGACCATCGTGACAGTACAAGTAAAGTAATCTACTGCAGGAAATAATTCTAAGCAGGATATGAAATGATCAGAGAATATACTCGCCTCGATAACCTGAACAGCTGATAAGTATAGGGGGTCCCACTGAAGCCACAGAGTCCTATTTAAAGCAACATAGGTTACAAGGTGTTCAAGTTGTAATAAATGAATCCCTACAAACAATCTATTTATCCTATGTTCTTTTAGTCACATTAACTCTAGGTCAACTCCGGTCAATAATCTAGTCAAACTAGGTTAAGCGTTGACTTACAGTTGACTTTGGGTCAACTGGTCAACTCTGGTCAACAGGGTAAATTCTAGTCTAATTATTGAAAATATGAAGTGTACTTCGTTATTCGTACGTCGAAACTTACGACACGCAAATCGAGATAAGAATATCAATGGTAAGGTTGATAATCTTATCATAGTGATCCACGTGTTCATCTTGTCAATTTCAGCGATGTGAGATCACTGGAATTGACTGAGCTCAGTTTCATTGTACTAATCTCGAAATACGAACATTAGAAGAATTAATTATTAATTAATTATAAAAAGGGTAAACTCAGAGAAACTATCAACAAACATTGTCGGACGATGAAATAAACGTCGCCAACGTGTCCAGAATGGTCAAATTAGCTAGGATAGCCTACCCATCGGTCCAATTTGGACACAAGGGCAAAAAGGTAATTTCGGGTCAAAACGGTGTCCGTGTCGGAGCCGTTTTGTGCCGAAAAACGTACAAAAAAACAAGTTAATAAAACATAACAAATTATATGTCCACGAAACCAGAATGACGATACGACCCCAACGGTATCTCCAGAATTGGATTCCGTTAACCCGATCTCAATTTGGCCCGTTGACCAGAACTTGTAATTCCGGTTTGCACGGAAATGCGTGCCAGAGTCAAGTTCTCAAAACTCAGTAAACTACATGTCAACGAGTCCAGAATGATGATACGAACTCAACGATATATCCAGAATTGGATTCCGATGAGCCGATCTCAAAGTGACCCGTTGACCCAGAATGTGGGACCCACTTTGTACCGAAAAACGTGCCAGGGCCCACGTTCTCCAAATCTAACAAATTTTATATGAAAACATGCCAGAACGATGCCACGAGTCTACTGGTGGTGTCAGAAATGAAATCTGGAGTCCCGTGTTCAAAAATAGAATTTTACAAGTTGAAAATTACGAATTTGGACGGCCAACTTTGGCGTCGAATTCAACCAATCAAACAAGCTCACAATGAAACGAAACTGGAGGGGTAGCAAGAGGGTTATACCAGCTTCACACCGGAACTGGTAGCACGCCAAACGGAGCTACGGTGGAGGAGATACAAGCTGACGAAGTTGGCCCCGCAAAACTGTCCAAATTTAATACAATTTAAACGGTCAACTTGGTGGCCAGTTTTGATGTATCAAACGATAAAATTAACGGACGAAAATTGACAGAAGTGAAGGTGGATATACCAAAATTGTGACGGAGCGAAGAAATTACCGATCCAATGGTCGAATCTCCGAGAAAACGCGCACGAAGTCGCTGCGACGGAGCGCCAAAATGAACTCGATTTCGCGCGCGTCACGACGGGACGTCGTGCAAAACGCACGAATCGCCTATACGTCGCACCGGAGAGCAAGGTGGCGGACCCAGGGAGGTCGCCGACGTCCGTCCACGACGGGGGAGGCCAGCCACGGCGGCGGCGCACGGTGGCATGGCCTGCGCGCGCGTGGCCAGCGCCGTTCTCGGCCAACTGTGCGCGCGGCCTGCTGGCTTCTGTGCGACGCGGGGAGGTCGGCCCTAGCCCGGCGAGGCAGGGCGGCGGCTGGGACGGCCAATGCTGGTGGTGATGGCTAATAGTGGTGGTCTAGGTGGTGATGGTGGTCGGGGCTATGGTGAGGAGGAGTGGCGCACGGTTTTGAAGAAGGAAGAGGGGGAGAGAAGGAGAGGAGTGGTGGTGCGTGGAGTGGCCGACGGCGTGGCCGACGGCGATGGCCGGCCGGGGGGGTGAGGTTGGCTATGGGAGCTTGGGTGCTCGGCTGTGAAGAGAGTAGTGGTCGGTTTTGTGTAGAGTTGTTGCTGGTGTTGTAGAATAATTTAGAGAGAGAAGAGTAGTAATTAATGATAGGAGAGAGAGAAAAAAAGTGGCTCTCCCTAGAAATTAGGGTCCGCCAACCAAAAAATGTTGGCTGTGAGTGAATGGAGGGAAAATGGATGGAGGAGATTAACTGGGAGGGAATCTATGGCTAGGGATTTATTAGAGGAAAATTGTCATTCCTATAGGAATTTAAACAATTGGGAAATTCCAATAATTAAAATAGGTAGAAAGAATAATTGATATTTTTGGGCAAGAATATGAGGGTGTCATGATGGAGAATAACATGGAGCTGGGCTGGACTCGGTGGAGCCGGATTGGGTCAAAACCGGATATTGTGCAAAAATTGAATTAAAATTAGACGTTGATGATCATGAGTGAATAAGTAGCCCATGGGGATTCCAATAAATGGGACACAAGTGGCGGACGGGTAGTAGGCTCAATGTGGGCCATGTCCATAGTTGGGGCTGACAGGTTTTGGTCGACAGGGGACCCACAAATCAAGTTGGAAGATAAATATGACACCGTGGGGTGAAATAAAATCGGGTCACGTGTCAGGAAAGTTGTGCAAAGCAAATGGAGCACAAAATGACGTGTCTGAGTGGGACACGAAGGTCATGGGTGACGAGCGTCTCGAGTAGATCATCAATGAGGAGTTGGTTTCAAGAAATAACTGGTCTTGCGCTCCAAAATTAAAAGTCACGGTAACGCTGCTAAATGATCAAGGAAAAGAGTGGGAAAATTAATTAATAATCAAATAGTCTAAATCGACCAGAAGTTCAGCGAAGCAAAAAGAGCACGAGGGAACAAGTTTGAGTGGGACACTATATACCGTCATGAAGGTAATCATGTCCACTCCAAAACTCGTAAAGAAGATTTCTAGAGTTGAACATCCCTGACACTCCAAATATCAAAGGCACAGAAAAGTACACTTAGGGAAAAATAACAGAATAAATTATTTAATGAAACCAAACAATCAGAAAATAAAATAAAATAAAATAAAAATCAACCCGAATTTCAGGGTGCTCACAAACAAGGCCAGCTACACCGTATAAGGTACGAATACATCATACGATGATTACGGCTGTCAATCTTGTTGGGCATCCTAGCATGCAATCAATCTATGGCCTAAATTCGATCTCATATCCACAGGTAATAATAATGAAATAACAGCAAGAGAGATAATTATATGGAAAGCAGAAAATACTCATATGATAATCAGAAAATCTACAGTATAGGATAATAATGTAGACGAGTATACCTTTCCACAGTTTCTAACATGGTCTGGAACTGAAGCACATCCTCCAAGTCAAGTCTGGAAGATCCACAGGGTCGGTCACTGGCAATCTGGGAACAATCCAGGATTGGTCAGGCCAACCGTAGCAAGTACCAAAAAGGAAGGCTCAAGGATGGGCGAAGAAAAGCCAGCAAGATAAAATATAAAACATAACATATATGAACATTAAATGAGGGTAAGAATCGTACGGCACCAATGCACGAAACAATCCACGACTAATGTAGCTAAATAACCAACAATCATCACAACCTTCCTAATATCCAATAATACCTGCATCGTCAACTGGAACTCGATATCAGTCGACTGTGCAAGCAACAAGCCAACAATTTAGGAGAATAAGCAGCCACTCAAATGCCTACGGCTTTCTATGTGGAGGTTGGGTTACCCCAACAATGCAACATATAGGAACCCTCAAATCATGCCGTTCCAGCAGGGCTAGCGGGCCAAGTATAACAAGCAAAAAGAGCACTGATCCCTCGTAAGGCCACCGTAAGAGCAAGAGAAGTACATAGTACATCATAGTAGTTGGATACTGCCATCCACTAGTGCAAACAGTAACAATATCCGTGGCAGCCAGCCTGCAAGTCATAACTAATATCTGGAATGAGATTAGTATTGCACGATCTCGGGATTCCGTTCCCTCCCAATGCTTCAACCAGTTTAAGTTACCTAGATTATCCCTACAGTTATCCAAAATCATATGCCGTGGTCACATGATCATCCTCCTAGATGTCGTACCTCAGTACGGAAACGCTAAGTAAGAATCAACCTCGGCACCTACAGTCCCAGTTGTGATTCATCCTTAGCGTAATGCACAAGCAATCAATCAATCTCGACCACGCTAAGACTATAGTCCAACTACCAGGGTACCCGTACAGGTAATCATATCATATAGCTAGAATAACATGATGGCCTCG
This sequence comes from Iris pallida, assembly GCA_029216955.1. Lineage (NCBI taxonomy): Eukaryota > Viridiplantae > Streptophyta > Magnoliopsida > Asparagales > Iridaceae > Iris > Iris pallida. Next base: position 3,847,298 of record JANAVB010038020.1, on the reverse strand, counting down.
CAATGCCATATAATCATGGAAGTAGCACCTCAAAGTGCCAGTAGACAAGGAGCACCACAGTGCAAAATCAGGGCCAATACCTCAAAGGGTAAGCTGGACTTATAGTACGGATACAAGTAGTCATGTCAGAAACAAGGACAAATATGTCAGTCTCAAGAAGTCATCTGCCCACATCGTGGCATGGATATCAGGTCAGGTACATGGTCGGGATCTCTACTAGAATAACATCTCAAGTACACATGGGAGCCTACATCTCAAATCATTAAGTCGGTCTATCCACATGATCTATCTATCAGTAATCTTCCATCTACTATGAAATAAATATCATGTCAGGAAAGACGATCACCAGATACTAAGCTAATCACTTAATCAATACTAGGCCCTCTGGCTCACAATAATCCTCTAAATCAATGATCAGAAGCTATCAGCAAACAAGTCTCACAACTATCAAGATATAACAATCAAACCAAATTTTGGGCGTTTGGAAAGTCGATTAAAAATCAAGTAATGATGCCCTCTATATTCTCCTTGTTCCGCAAAACACTCACACAATCATCAAAATCCAGGAATCCAAATAGTCATATCTTATCAGAATAAACGTCATCTAAAAAGAAATGGCAACACTATCCAAGAGTCCACATGAGTATATCAAATCAATATCCCAGGAATCATACTCCACATAATACTCAATCCTCAGACATATCCAAGGTCACAATCCCGATACATGGGACAACTGTCAGCCCTATCTAGCTAGACTAGGATAACTCCAAGAATGAATGGTCAGGGACAATAATATATTAATTAATGCTGCCAGAAAAATGGCAAGGATTGCGCGAACCACTTTAGAGCAGATCCACAACCCTTAAACCAAATAAGGACCAGGGTTACAGACTATCCTCCGAGTGGAACCGCGCTTCTCACGCTATTTGACGGACAAGACAGGTCATGTAGCTAGGCGACTAATCTAGTCATGAGTCTACCTAGCAGGTACTGGAATCAGGTAAACTATACTACGATAAACGGGCATGCGTCTGGTTCAGCAAACCAAAGGAACGATTCTGCCCAAATCTTCGAACCAAATTTTTTATTGGGAATTCTGGAAAAATTTGACAGAGTCTGCTTTGTATTCTGGACGGGAGGTCCCAACGAATTGGGGCTAAATCCACTCGACGCAACCCGCCACAGAATTACAAACTGAGAACACTAAGTCTCAGCTTCCAGCAACGCTACGATGCATACTGGGAACCAAACCATACCCGAGACCACTAAGTCTCGGCCTCCCGCAGCACTACGATGCGTACTGGGCGCCAAGCCAATACATGCAACAAGAATCACCACGTAGGGCGCATCAAGACCCACAGTCATATCCAAGTCACAGAAATAGTTAGCCAAACCCGTCACTCGACCGCGAGTAGGACACGGGGCACATGGGGACAATCCATACATGTGAGTCGTGCTCGTGTCCTCGGAGGTGTGAATGACCCATCCGAGTTGTCCGATACGGCTTGACCCGGTATTGAACCAAGCTATCCTAAGTTATCATCATGGCAGTTCTACTACTATGCTACACTACTCACAGTTATACATTTACAATGACAAATAAATTAAATACAATAAAATCCAAAAGAGAGGGCAAGAGCCGTCGATCAGCAAGGGATACTTGCCTAGAGGGCTCGGCTAGGTAAGCAAGTCTTCGGCGATTAGAATCCAGGTAGCACATCCATTGAGGTCCTCCGAACACAAAATAAACAATCATTAGCATATAATAATACAATAATGATAAGAAGCATAAGGATGGCAGAAGGCTATACCACGTAGGTCCCGCAAGCAGTACAGGAAACTAGCACAGAAACCGAGGCACGCAGATCGATACAGGCACGTAAACCAAGACGTGCACGTAAATCGAGATACGCAAAAGAATTGAGATGGCACAAAGATTGAGACGAACAGAAGACATAACGTACACGTAGATCGAGACGTACACGTAGATCGATATGTGTAGGCAAACCGAGACGTACACGTATATCGAGATGATACAAAATATAATATGACACGCGAATCAATACGGTATGCAAATCGGTGCGTACATATAAACCGAGACGGTAGGAGACTTAAGGAAGCATCCAATTCAATACGGCACACAAATCGGTGCGTGCGCATAAATCGAAGCGACACGGGTTACGAGGTAGACACAAAGGCCAAGACACAAAAATCGAGACAAGGCACGAATCGAGGTAGCATGTTGCTCGAGGCAACGTGGGCCTCGAGGAGTCCCGCTGCCCAAGGCAGCACGTGAAACAGAGTAGCACAAAAATCGAGGTAACATGAAAACCAAGACCAATACGTACACCGAGGTGCACGTAAATTAGGGTACGCAGAGAACGAGGACGCATAAATCGAGGTGACATACTGGCTGAGCGGCATAATGCTCAAGGACATACGCACATCGAGGCACACGGCCCGAGGAGCCTGCAGCCCGAGGCCGGCTCACTGTTCGAGCAGCGCAGGGCTCGAGGCGTCCCGCTGCTCGAGGCGGCGCTGCCCTCGAGGCGCAGCGCTGGTCGCCGGAAGAAGAGAAAGGAGAGGGGCGGGGGAGTCACCGTCGGCGCGGCCAAGTGGGGCAGAGAGCATAGCAGTAGAAAATGGTCCTGGTGGTGGCGGCCATGGCAGTGGTAGAAGATCGCGTAACGACAAGATGGACGGAGAGAAGGAAGCTGCGGAGGAGATGAAAGTGGTGGCGGTGGCAGTCGCGGCCCGAAGAAGAGGGGGCAGAGGCGACGACGAGGATGGTGATGATGATGACGGTGGTGAAAGATGGTGGTGGAGACGGTGGGCTGGGATGCAGCAGCGACGGTGGCCGGAGGCACCGGGACGAGTGGGGGAGAGAGACAGAGAGTGGAGATGATGGGAGGGAGAGAGCTGAGTGAGAGTGAGGGGGAGAGCTCGAGAGTGGGGGGGTGAGCGGCTGCTCTCCAGAAAGGGGAAAGAGGAAGAGGGGGTGAGTTTGGAAAGAGGTGAGTGAGGGGAGAGAGGTAGGCTGGCGGCTTGGGGGTGAGAAAGTTAAGGTTAGGTTTAGAAAAAGTGGAGAGAGAGAGAGAGAGGGGGTAGATATAGGAAATAGATTAGAATAGTAAATACAATAATAATTATAATAATATGAGGATAAAATCCATATTCAAGAAAATAACAAGAAAATTTTAAGAATACCCAAATTTAAAATCCCCAAAATACAAAAATACAGCTACATACTTATTTTCAAAACATGGAGGTAACATCCTACCCACCTTACAAAAATTTCGTCCTCGAAATTTTAAAATTATTAAAATAGGGTTTTCAAAACTGTTACATATATATCATGAGAACTCTACCCACCTTATAGAAATCAAGTAATACAACTAGAAATGAACAAAATCTCAATCTAAAAACATCGAAGAGAATAATATCTAGCTACACAAATCAACTCGTAAGGTAAATCCAAACACCGAAGGAATCTCGAAAAATTAAAATCTCATATGCACAAATAACTCCATAAATTAAAACAGATACAAAATATCGAAAACAATATCAGAGAACCTGAAGTCCCAACTGCATGAAAATCCACAGAAATCATAAAATTCAGGATATTCGTCTCAAATCGACGACAATAGTTTCCTTGTATCCGATTATAATGTGTGTCACGGTCATTCTCTGCCACGCTATCCGGAATGGCTATAAAAGATTCACCATGGCACTATAATCGAGCGGCTACAACTTTCGCTACCATGCCATCAAGGTATACTAGGGTCATCCAGTCACTCTTGATAAATACCCAAAATGAATCAAATCCATAACCCAAATGTCCAAGTCACCAAAATCAGAAAACATATAACAATATAATAAGTCAGTTCTATAAAAATAATCAAAATCCAATATCCAGGTCAATCATAATGTATATCCAAAAGACCTTCAATAATAATCACAAAATAGTTTTTCTAGAAAAATACTCCAAATCCAAAATTCATGTCAAAACATATTATATAGAAAATATATCTATAATCAAAATAACATCTGAAACAGATAATCATGATTGCGGAACTGTCCAGAATCAAATGAGCTGAATTGATACAAGAATATCCATTGGATACTTAACAATTGTTGAAATATCCAATCTCAGAGTCCTAACAAAATCTTCCTTTCCACAATAATCAAGCCAACACTCGAAGAGTGCAAAAATGATACTAAGTCAACATAAAGTCAACGCACAAAGGGAATAACAGAAAAAATCAACTAAGGTGAAACACCGATAGAGAGTACAGAATCCAAGATAAATAACGAGTAACCCAAGGATAAAGATAAGACATCGTCTTACCTGATAATGATCAACATGGCCAACTACGAGACCATGTCTCTCAAAATAAAGAATAATAGGTAGATAACAACGAATAAGACAGGACGAAACAAAATAGGTCCAGGTAGAGATGAGGACCAGTTCACAAGTTTAAGGGAGTGAAGGACAAGTGTAACAAGTTAGAATACCAAGGCATGGTGGAATGAGATCAATAATCATGTGATACCCAACAATATCTCAAAACGAGACATACATGGGCCACCACTAAAACTGTGTCACGCCCAATACCGAAATACGGGACGGACAAGGCTACCTACACCGTATAAGGTACGAATACATCATACGTCGATTACGGTTGTCAATCTTGTTGGGTATCCTAGCATGCAATCAATCTGTGGCATAAATCCGGTCTCATATCCATAGGTAATAACAATGAAATAACAGCAAGAGAGATAATCATATAGAAAGCAGAAAATACTCATATGATAATTAGAAAATCTATAGTACAGGATAATAATATAGACGAGTATACCTTCACACAGTTTCTAGCATGATCTGGAACTGAAGCACATCCTCCAAGTCAAGTCTGGAAGATCCACATGGTCGATTACTGGCAATCTAGGAACAATCCAGGGTTGGTCAGGCTAACCGTAGCAAGTACCAGAAAGGAAGGCTCAAGGACGGACGAAGAAAAGCTAGCAGAATAAAATATAAAACATAACATATATTACCGTAAATGAGGGTAAGAATCGTGTGGTACCAACGCACGATAATAATCCACAACTAATGTAGCTAAATAACCAACAATCATCACAACCTCCCTAACATCCAATAATATCTACATCGTCAACTGGAACTCGATATCAGTCGACTGTGCAAGCAATAAGCCAAACAATTTAGGAGAATAAGCGGCCACTCTAATACCTACGGCTTTCTATGTGGAGGTTGGATTACCCCAACAAAGCAAGAAATCGTGTCATCCCATCAGGGCTAGCGAGTCCAAGTATAACAAGCAAGAAGAGCACCAATCCCTCGTAAGGCCACCGTGCGAGCAAGATAAGTACATAGTACATAATAGTAGTCGGATACTGTCATCCACTAGTGCGAACGGTAACAATATCTGTGGCAGCCAGCCTACAAGTCATAACAAATGTCTAGAATACGGCTAGTATTGCACAATCTCGGAATTCCGTTCCCTTCCAATACTTGTACCAGTTTAAGTTACCTAGATTATCCCTACAGTTATCCGGAATCACATGTCGTGGTCACATGATCATCCTCCTAGATATCGTACCTCAGTACTTAATTTCATAACTATTTTGGAGGGGAAATACTCTAGCTATGTGACCAAACCCCGGTTACTATATTCATGTAGATAGCTTAGGCCTCGCATTGTGCATGCGGGTCCTAAGTCGTACCGATAGTCATTACTCTTGTACATGTTCCTGTACACACCCCCAGTCGGTCACATAGGCTAGTTGTATTTCAAACATTGAGCACATGTCATGTCTTGTACTTCAGGTTCATAGTTACATTCTTATACTTTAGTTTATGTACTTTATTTTATGTACTTTACATTCCTGTACTTTCATGTTCATTTTCTGTATTTCATATTTTTTGTTCTCCTGTACTCATTTCCATATCATGATGTTCTTATTCATTGCCTAGAACTGTACTTTGCTCCGCTCCTAACTAGGATATGTTGCAGATGAGATGGCGGCTCTGTGTGTCACTTACTATGGCTGAGAGCCTGTAGATGCAGTAGAGCCAGCTGGAGTTGCTCTGGACTTAGAGGCTTAGGAAGCCTAGTGCATTACCCTTAGCAGTTTATGTTCTATTATACTTGAGACAGTCAGACTTTATTTTAACTAGATGAATGTAATAACTCTTAGACATGTACTTTGATTCGGGAATTCGATATTAGATGTTGTGCTTTATATTCATTCTTATCTGGACTTGTAGTTTTCTTAGAGATTGGTACAGCTTACTTCATCGTGTCCAACGATGAAGGCTGGGCGTGTCCGACTCGTATCCGATTATTCGGGAGCGGGTCGTGACAGTACGAAAAATGCTAAGTAAGAATCAACCTCGGCACCTACAGTCCCAGTTGTGATTCATCCTTAGCGTAATGCACAAGCAATCAATTAATCTTGACCACGCTAAGACTATAGTCCAACTACCAGGGTACCCGTACAGGTAATTATATCATATAGCTAGAATAACAGGATAACATCGTAATACCATATAATCATAGAAGTAGCACCTCAAAGTGCTAGTAGACAAGGAGCACCGCAGTAGAAAATCAGGGCCAGTACCTCAAAGGGTAAGCTGGACTTATAGCACGAATACAAGTAGTCATGTCAGGAACAAGTACAAATCTGTCAGTCATAAGAAGTCATCTGTCCACATCGTGGCATGGATATCATGTCAGGTACATGGTCGGGATCTCTACTAGAATAGCATCTCAAGTACACATGGGAGCCTACAGCTCAAATCATCAAGTCAGTCTATCCACTGGATCAATCTATTAGTAATCTCCCATCTACTATGAAATAAATATCATGTCAGGAAAGGCGATCACCAGATACTAAGCTAATCACTATAATCAATACTAGGCCTTCTGGCTCACAAGAATCCTCTGAATCAATAATCACAAGCTATCAGCAAACAAGTCTCACATCTATCAAGATATAAAAATCAAACCAGGTTTTGGACGTTTGGGAAGTCGAGTAAAAATTATGTAATGATGCCCTCTATATTCTCCTCGTTCCGCAAAACACTCGCACAATCATCAAAATCTAGGAATCCAAATAGTTATATCTGATCAGAATAAACGTCATCTAAAAAGAAATGGCAACACTATCCAAGAGTCCACATGAGTCTATCAAATCAATATCCCAGGAATCATACTCCACATAATACTTAATCTTCAGACATATCCAAGGTCAGAATCTCGATACATAGGACAACTGTCAGCCCTATCTAGCTAGACTAGGATAACTCCTAGAATGAATGGTCAAGGGACAAGAATATATTAATTAATGCCGCCAGAAAAATAGCAAGGATTGCATGAACCGCTCTGGAGCAGATCCACAACCCTTAAACCAAACAAGGATCAGGGTTGCAGACCGTTCCCCGAGTGGAACCGCACTTTTCACACTATCTGACGGACAAGACAGGTCAAGTAGCTAGACGACTAATCTAGTCATGAGTCTACCTAGCAGGTACTGGAATCAGGTAAACTATACTACGATAAACGTGCATGCGTCTGGTTCAGCAAACCAAAGGAACGGTTCTGTCCAAATTTTTGAACCAAATTCCCGATTGGGAATTCTAAAAAAATTCGGCATAGTCTGCTTTGTATTCTGGACGAGAGCTCCCAGCGAATTGGGGCTAAATCTACTCGACGCAATCCGCCGCAGAATCATAAACTGAGAACACTAAGTTTCAACTTCCAGCAACGCTACGATGCATACTGGGAACCAAACCATACCCGAGACCACTAATTCTCGGCCTCCCACAGCACTATGATGCTTACTGGGTGCCAAGCCAACACATGCAACAAGAATCGCCATGCAGGGCGCATCAAGACCCACAGTCATATCCAAGTCACAAGCACAGTCACAGAAATAGTTAGCCAAAGCCGTCACCCGACCGCAAGTCGGACACGGAGCACATAGGGACAATCTATACATGTGAGTCATGCTCGTGTCCTCGAAGGTGTGGATGACCCGTTCGAGTTGCCCGATACGGCCTGACCCGGTATCGAACCAAGCTATCCTAAGTTGTCATCATGGCAGTTCTATTACTATGCTACACTACTCACAGTTATATATTTACAATGACTAATGAATTATATACAATAAAATCCAGGAGAGAGGGCAAGAGTCATCGATGAGCAAGGGATACTTGCCTAGAGGGCTCGACTAGGTAAGCAAGTCTTCGTCGATCAGAATCCAGGTAGCACATCCATTGAGGTCCTCCAAACACAAAATAAACAATCATTAGCATATATAATACAATAATGACAGAAAGCATAAGGATGGCAGAAGGCTATACCGCGTAGGTCCCGCAAGCAGTACAAGAAACTGGCACAAAAAATGAGGCATGCAGATCGATATGGACACGTAAATCGAGACGTGCACGTAAATCAAAATGCATACGAGAATCAAAATGGCACGAAGATCGAGACAAACAAGTGACATAATGTGTACGTAGATCGAGACATGTACGTAGATCGATATGGGCACGTAAACCAAAACGTGCACGTATATTAAGATGATGCAAAATATAATATGACACACGAATCAATACGACACGTAAATCGGTACGTACATGTAAATCGAGACGGTACGAGACTTAATGAGCATGCAATTCAATATGATACGTAAATCGGTACATGCGCGCAAATCGAAGCGACACGAATTACGAGGTAGACACAAAGGCCAAGGCATAAAAATCGAGACAAGGCACAAATCGAGGTAGAACGTTGCCCGAGGCAGCACGGGGCTCGAGGAATCCCGCTGCCCAAGGCAGAACGTGAAACAGGGTTGCACAGAAATCGAGGTAACACGGAAACCAAGACCAACACATACACCGAATTGCATGTAAATATGGGTATGCGAAGAACGAGGACGCATAAATCGAGGTGACATACCGGTTGAGCAGCGTATGCTCAAGGCCGTACGCACATCGAGGCACACGACCCGAAGAGCCCGCAGCCCGATGCTGGCTCGCTGCTCAAGCAGCGCTGGGCTCGAGGCGTCCCGCTGACCTCAAGGCGTGACGCTGGTCGCCGGAAGAAGAGGAAGGAGAGGGACGGGGGAGTCATCGTCGGCACGACGAGGTCGAGCGGAGACCATGGCGGTAGAAAATGGCGCTGGTGGTGGCGGCCATGGCAGTGGTGCCAAATCGTGCAACGGCGAGATAGACGGAGATGGAAGCTGCAGAGGAGGTGAAAGTGGTGGCGGTGGCAGTCGCGGCCCGAAGAAAAGGGGGCGAAGGCAACGATGAAGATGGTGATGCTGATGGAGGTGGCAGAAGATGGTGGTGGAGACGGCAGGCTGGGACGCAGTGGCGACGGTGGCCGGAGGTGCCGGGACGAGCGGGGGAGAGAGAAAGAGAGTGGAGATAATGGGAGAGAGAGCTGAGTGAGAGTGAGGGGGAGAGCTCGAAAGTGAGGGGGTGAGCCGCTGCTTTCCAGGAAGGGGAGAGAGGAAGAGGGGGTAGTAAGGAGAGAGGTGAGCGAGGGAAGAGGGGTGGGCTGGCGGCTTAGGGGTGAGAGAGTTAGGGTTAGGTTTAGAAAGAGTGGAGAGAGAGAGAGAGAGAGAGGGTAGATATAGAAAATAGATTAGAATAGTAAATACAATAATAATAAAATGAGGATAAAATCCACATTCAAGAAAATAATAAGAAAATTTTAAGAATACCCAAATTTAAAATCTCTAAAATACAAAAATACAGGTACATACTTATTTTCAAAACAGGGAGGTAACACAAGACGTGTAGATGTGACCTTTGGTGCCCATTTCTTTCAGGGTCCAGCATAGTTATCTTTAGGTATCCAAGTATATTTATTCATGTCTACTAGCTTTTCGATTCTACAATACTGTGATATGTGCCCGTGTTGACCACAGTATGTGCCGATAATTCTAGAGTGAGTGTCTTTTGGTTTCGTGCAGACATGAGTTTTTTGTGTCTTCCGTGGATACTTGCACGTGAAAGCATGATTGTGTGGAACATGTGGTTTGCGTGCTTTCTTTGATCGTGTCATATTTGGCATATACTTTATGGTAGGACAGATCTTAGGCAGTGTAATAGAAACAACATGTTTGCCTAATTTTATATCTAACTTTTTAGAGATTGAACGAGCTGATACATATTTATCAGTCATGTCTTTCAGCTTTTGTTCAGTGTCTAATCTTAATCTCTTCTCAGAACCATATAGAAGAAGCACTTTTGCATAGTCCTTCTCTCTCTGATTAACCGTGCATTGGGCTTCATGAAAACTTAGTTTAATATTAGCCAATTCTTCCATGTTGCCTGAGGTAGATGTCTCTTTTATTTCTTGTAGCAAATTAGACAACGTAGCCACTTCGGCTGTGTATGATTTTCTATCTTTTCAAGATTGCTTGTACTTGTCTAACACACATTTGTGTTTGTCAAGTAAATCGCTAAAAGCATCAAAGAGTTCATCAAAAGTAAAGTCATCGTATAGAGGATTGTTTGTTACATGATCACATGCCATTAAGCAAACATTTGCAGAACTGTTGTATCTTTCTTCCTCTTCTGATTTACTGGCCTCGCTTTAATGCCAGATACTAGTATTTGCATACTTACGACCAGTTGTTGACTTTCGGCTTGATCGTTCATATCAACTGCTCTTCTTGGCTATTGGATAGTCCTTCTTTATATGCCCGATCTTTTTGTATCCATAGCATATTGTTTCTTCTTCATTGCTTTCTTAGACGTCTTTCTTATTTCTGTTTGATTTCTTAAACCTCAAGAACTTCCTGAAGTTTTTGACCAGTAGGGCTTGTTCATCACCATCTGACTCTTCGTCATCAGTATCTTTACTGGAGAATCTCTTAGCTTGTACTTTAAAGGCGATAGATTTTTCTTTTGGGGTAGCTTCTTCAAAGTCTTGTAGGTCAAGCTCATGAGTCATGAGTTTACCCATCAACGTCTCTAGTGACAATGTGGTGAGATCGTTTCCTTCAATCATTGTTGTTGCCTTTGGGTTTCAATTTTTGGTCAGTCCCCTAAGCACCTTCCTAATTTTTTCATGGTTACTGTAATCTTTACCAAAAGAAGATAAATAATTAGTTATATCAAGGAAACATACATTTGTGTGATTGATTCATTTGGCTTCATCTTGAAAGCCTCATACTCTTGTGTTAGTCTGCTGATCTTGGATTCCTTCACTTGTGAAGTTCCTTCATGAGTTACCTCAAGAAGTTTTCAGATCTCGTGTGAAGTGTTGCATGTATATACTCTATTGAACTCAGTCTTATCAATATCACATAATAGTGCATTGATCGCTCTTACATCAAGACTGGCTTGTGCCTTCTCTGAATCGGTGTATCTATCATATGGTTTGTCTACAAGATTACCATCAATCACTACTCTTGGTGGCTTTTTGTAGCCGTCTATAACTATCGACCAAAGATCGAAGTCAAGTAATTTTAAAAAGAAACTCATTCGTGTTTTCCAATATGTATAGTTTGCTCCATCAAATAGTGGGGGTCTATTTGTAGATTGCCCTTCACCTGTGAATATTGACTTCACGGCTGCCATATATATATGTACTCTCTAGAGTGTTATACTTGTATATAACCTGCTCTGATACCAATTTATAGGAACGTTGAGCACCTCTAGAGAGGGGTGAATAGAGTGCGTGTGTGCAGCAAAAATATAATCACCAATTTAAAAAATATATAAGCAGTATCATAGGTGTATAGTAATGAGCAAACTATGAAACTTAAATGCAAAGAGTAAAGAGCATCAGAAATAGTACAACTCTGCAAATGTTCTGATACATAAATCTAAAAGACAGAAAATAATTGCTAATCTAAAACTATTCAACCTCCAACAGTAAGCCTGCTATAGTATCCTCTGCATCTTCAGAGAACCATGATCAACCTCTGGTATGCCATCATAAGTGGGATACCAATTCTCTAAGTCACCGCCTAAAAATGTTATTATTCAGTCAGGATTGGAGCAAGTACATCACGAAAACCACTACTCATAACATGATAGCTATCATATGACATAAAATAGAAGAGATAATACTGAGGTAAAACAGTAATATGGTAAGGGCAGGTAAAGTAGACAGAAAAATTATAGCATGTGACATAGTAATATGAATGCAGAAATCATAACTACACTACGTAAGGTGGAAGTACTACGTTCTATATGTGATCGAACAGACGGATCTACTTGGTATGACTCAATCATACGTGTCGTATATGATTAGCTATTATTCAGGGAACATGATATATTGGGTTTTGATCACATATATACTAAAGTACTTCGTGACTAACTAGCATGCATGGATTCAAATCATGGCAGGAAACAAGAATAAAGTAACAGGAAAACAGGATAAACAGGAATATAAATATCATGACTAGAATTCATAAATACAAATCTCGTGTGATAATCGTGTCAGTAATCATGGCATGCACATCTAGATCGTGAAATATAATAACTATCATGAAATAGGAGCATTCACTGGAAGTACTTACCTCGGATATCTGACGTCAACGTTCGTGACACAAACGTGTCGATATGGAAAGGATCACAGTCTATAGTCCAGAATCATAATCCCAAATAAGTCATCGAAGATCAATATATCCAATAAAATCCAAGGTTGAATTCGATGTCCAAATATCCCAATAAGCCCAAAATACCGATGATTGATTGAGCACAAAGTCATAACATAGGAATGGACGATTAGATCGAGATGATATTCGAAGGAAATACAGGATTAAAAATTAGAAGAAATTTAGAAACTAAATTTATTAGTAAAATCTTTAGAAATAATAGTTTGAATATATATAATAAAATATTTTTAGGCTTAAAACCTTGCTTTTGGCAAATACCATTTAAATAGAAAATATTATAATAAAATTCTAGATTTTTTTTTCCAAATTGGATTTTGAAATTAAATGTGTTCAAAGATCTTTTTGTAATATTTATTCTCATGCTAAGTCCAGTTTTAGCAACCAACATTTTTACTAGAGAAAAATATGATAAACTATTTTTGGATAGAAATTTTAGGCTTAAAATATGATATATATAACAGTATATAAATAATAAATGAGTAACAATTTATATACTATACAAAATATAATACCCATTCCATATAGTGGGCTTTAAGCCTGGCCCAGCAACAAAATTAACAAAATATACTATAATTATGCTGCTGGGCTCTGAGTCCAGTCCCGCCTACTGGACTCAGGCCCAGCTCTCAATCATTTAGTCCAAAAGCTTATCTCCACATAACCCGAATTGAAAGAAGATAGACAACGGTAGTCATTGTCTGTTGTGCTGCTCATAGAAAAGAGAAAAAAATAGAAAAGAATCGGAGAAGAGAGAGAAGACAGCCATAAAATAGAGGAAAAGAAGCTCGAGAGAGGAGAGAGAACGAGAGAGAGATGGGGAAAGGGAACAGAGAAGGAAGGACGAGAAGGAGACGGAGAGAGCTCACCTCAACAGCGGTGGCGGTCATGGTGGCGTTGCCAGAGTAGCACCGAAGAAAGAGATGTCGAGACAATAGAGTTCGACGGAGATGGGGCAGGTCTGGAGGCAGAAACCCTATATCCAAGCGACAACGACAAACGTGGTGGTGGCACGGCAAGATCAGCCGGTGTTGGTGCTTCGAGGCTCGAAGGACCAGACTAGGCGGCGGGGTCTGCTGTCCTAGCCGAAGCTCGATGATCCTGTAACAGCGGTCGAGGAGATCGTGTAGCCAGTCAGATCGCCAGATATAGGTTGGCGGAGCTCGGTACGGCTACAACGGTGACCCTAGGAGGTCGGGGAGGTGATCTCAAGTAAGTTTAGGGTTTGGGGGTCTTGTGGTGATGGTGTTGGGCTTGTGGTGGCGTTGGGGTGTCGGGGACGATCTGTTAGTGGTGGTGGAGGCTGGTGTGGTTGGTCGAAAAGAATAGGGGTCAGGATCTAGTGGTGGTAGAACGGGGTTCTATGGTGCTGGTAGGCGGAGCTAGGCGGCGAGGCTGATCGGTGTCATGGTGGAGTTGGGATAGGCGGCGAGGCAGGAAAGAGAAAATAGGGCGGTGGCTGTGATCTGTTGTAGGGTGGTGCTGTGTTGTAGGTGACGGCCGGTGGGGTTGGTCGAAGAAGTAGAGGCGACGGGTGGGGATGGGTTCTGATGTAATGATGATGATGCTGTGATGTTGGTAGTGGTGGTGAATCAAAGGAGACATGAAAGAGAAAGGGAATTCCAACGAGGTTGGTCGGTGAGCGACGATCCGACGGACGGAGCGCGACGACAGACTGATCTGGCAGGAAGGGGAGAGAGAGTATATTTTTTATGTAATAAAATATTGGGAATCCCAATATTTTATTAGGAAGAATGGAGTGCTCTCCAAGCCTTAGTGGCAACCATGTAATTTGTAATAGATTTAGGGGCAATAGTGGAGACAAGTAACTAACTACAACTAACCACTAACTAAATGCTAACTAATCTACTAATGAGGCTAATTACCAATTATTAATTAATATAAAGTCCAAATCCACTAGTAATTAATACAAACAATTAGGATTATAATATTAGCTAGTAGCCCACAATCCGAGCCCAAGGCTTGGTAGGCTAATAGGATAGCTAGCCCATAGTCCAAGCCCAAGGCTTGGTAGGCTCACATGGAATTAATAATAAAATAAATCTGAAAATAAAATTAACTAGGAATTAAATAATAATAATAACTAGAGTTAGAAATAAATTCACAAATAATTTGAAAACATGATTTTATAAAATCCAAAAATAATGACATTGATTTCAAAAATAGAATTTCAAATTTAGGAAATGAATTTTATAACTCAAAAATTAACTTTAAATTTTCAAAAAAATCAAAATCAAAATCCAGGTAGTTACAATGGGTTTGATATAGGATTAGGTATATAGGTACGCTTTTGAATTTGGAGTTTAGAAAGCTAGTTGCAAATCTAATCAACTTTACATTTTTTCTAGACTCAATAAAAGAAAAAATACAGAATAAAATAGAAAAACAAATCTTGAACCAGGTGTGACTATGACCAATGGGCCAATGCATTCTAACTGTTTACGTAGTTGTATTGTCATGGACAACTTGTGCACAATGTTCTAGTTCCTCGAGCAAATCGTCGGGGCATTAGGATCGTGTCGGCCTAGGAGGAATGATGGCGACGTATATACTGTCGCGAGTAGCATGTACTAACGTACTTGCACTGGTAATTTAGAAACTTTCAACGATAATCACTACCTACACTGAAAGGATCACCGTCTAACCAAGCTACGTCCAGGATGACATGTCCCCAGTGACCTTCATGTTGTTAGACTGCATGCTAATGCTGTCTGCTTGCTGGCTTAGTATTGGATGCGAAAATGAACACTTAGCATAATTATATTTTTATGATGGCTACAGAGTGTTTCATGTAGAGACATGAATTATGACACTCTTAATCAAATGCTGTTTTAGATGGATATCGTGTATTGATACTATGTTCATAACATGATAATTGTTTCACTTGAGCAGGAAAGGATGGTAAGTATTGGTAAGTTGAGCCTAGTTACTATGTCGCGTGACACAATTATCTATTGGCACAAGTATGATATGTCATGTAAATAATCCTATGGCAAGATTATAAAGATCACAAATATTGTATGCACTCACTAAATAAATGTGTTGGTTTTGGTTGAGTTGGCGAGAGACCACTCACCAATACTATTGTACTGACAGCCCACTCGATCTATGAATGGTGGAGTTTGCTTGGAAGCACTCAGGCATTGGAGTTTTGTTGATTCTTAAAACATTGCGATTGAAGATATTTGCTTTGTATATAAAGGACATAATGTATGAAACATCGTTGCTTGTATAGTTCTCGAGTTGTTAGCCTTGCAGCATGATTCTTTGTATTGAGAGAGAGAGAGAGATAGAAAGATTTGATGCTCAGTTACTACTATTTCTTAGCTGCGCTCAGTGATACATACTATTTTTTATTACTAAATTTTGATGCTTGATTTTCATAGCTGTTTTGAATATACTCATATTTATTAGCAGTTTTTGTAGTTCTTGATGTTGTTTCTCAGCTGCTCAATGAAACATACTATTTTTGTAGTTCTATTTCTTAACTGTCTATTTTGTGGTGGTTGGGGGGGGGGGTGTTGGGGGAAGCAACAATCAAGAGGGAAAGTGTTGGCGATCTCATGAGTTGCATGTAAATAACAAGAAGAAAAAATTTGAAAAGAGAGTTGGGCTTTAAAGTAGTAGTGTTTAAAAAGGGGTGTTAGCTATTGCTTTAGAATTTGAAAAGTAGTGAGAGGTTAATTAACTAAGACTCTAACACAAATATAATATATTAATAATTACTATAAAAAATAATTTAATAGAAAATTTTAGTACTAATTAAATGATTTACTTAAATTATTAGAAAAATGTAATGGGGATAACTAAATTGAATTTCTTTTTGGAAAATACGTATAAACAATTAAATTTGTAATACTAGTAAAAAGTAATAAGAATAACACTATTAACAATTATAGTAATAATTATCAATTATAGATAATCAACATTTGAGGGAGGAGGTTTTCATGTTCGGATCAATTTGAACTCTTTTATCAGGTTATGTTAGCTACTTTGAAGATATGGTCCAAACCTAACAAGAGAGATATTTATAATAAATTTTAATTAAAATATATTCAAAATATATTTAATTATTTTAATATAATTTAAATTTCTACCCAAACTTAAAGAGATACTAAAGCTACACATTAATAGAAGTTTTTTTTTACAATTATATTATCTTAAAAGAAAAAAATTGACAAAAGTTATTTACCTAAAAGACACGTGTAACGTACTTTCTTTTTCTTTTCTTCTTCTTCTTCTTTTTTTTTTTTTTTTTTTTTTTTTTTACGTGTAACGTACTTGACTAGTTAGGAATAATACATTGAGCCGGCAGAGGAGTATAATTTATTTTTACTTGGGGATGGGATGAAGTAGGAATTTTATTTTCCCAGTGAATCTAAAAAATGTCTTACCAACTGAAGGTTGGACCCCACAAACAAAACCCAGAGTGGGGTGTGTTTCCTCTACGCTATTCGCTAATAAACTGAGCAGAGATCCATCAGTCGACTCTCCGTAGCAAACCACCCAAAGTCTTACCCAAAATGCCCTCCTTCTTCGCCGGCGGCCGCCGCGCCATCCTCCCCTCCGCCGCCTCCTCCAAGCGCAAGCCCCGGCGGAAGCTCTCACTCTCCTCCGCCTTCTTCTACGCCGGCATCCTCCTCTCCTTCCTCCTCTTCCTCTCCCTCCTCCTCCGCTTCGGCTTCCCCTCCCCCCACTCCCCACACCACCACCGCCACCCCTCCAAGCCCGGACGCCTCGCCCGCCGCAACGCCTTCCGCATCCCCTCCTCCGCCACCGCCGCCACCATCCCCTCCCTCTCCTCCGCCGTCGACATCACCACGAAGGACCTCTACGACAGGATCGAGTTCCTCGACGTCGACGGGGGCGCGTGGAAGCAGGGGTGGCCGGTGACCTACGCCGGCGGCGAGTGGGACCGCGAGAAGCTCAAGGTCTTCGTCGTCCCCCACTCCCACAACGATCCCGGGTGGAAGCTCACCGTGGAGGAGTACTACGATCGGCAGTCGAGGCATATTCTTGATACGATTGTCGAAGCCCTCTCAAAGGTGTGACTTTGGAACGGAATTGAGCTTGGTTGTGTTTGATGAAGGCTTATTGAATTTTTTTTATTTTTTATTTTTTTTGGTAGGACAAGCGGCGGAAGTTCATATGGGAGGAGATGTCGTATCTGGAGCGGTGGTGGAGGGACTCGACGGACGAGAAGAGGGCGATGTTCGCGAAGCTGGTGGAGGAAGGGCAGCTGGAGATCGTCGGTGGAGGCTGGGTCATGAACGATGAGGTTGAGTGACTATTTTTAATTTATTTATTTACTATAAAGATCAAATCTTTGCGCATGTTTGAAGCTAGCCCGAGAAGAACATTATAATTTTTAGGACAAACTTACCATTCTGATCGGTCAATTGCCCTTTAGTTTTAGTTTTAGTTTTTCTCTAGCAAGAACTGACACAGTGAAAATATGTGCTGTGTCACGTAGCAGGCATAACACAAACACTCCAAAATGTACTAGGACGTGTCCATATCATGTCGTATTCGTCCCGTGCACCATAAATTTTGCTTGATTTACCTCAGCTGCAGATATCGTGAATTTGCTCCTTTTGTCACTTACATGAATCTGCAACTAAACGAATTACAACAAATACTGGAGGGATATAGTATTATGATTCTTCTCTCTTCATATAGACTCTTTATAGTCTAGGGGAACTTGGAGGGTGCTCCTTAGTCGCATGAGCTTAAACCGCAATCTAAAAGGTAGGTCTACCTACCTGCCAACCGACTACCTAGATTTTATGGCATAGCCTCTCATCCGCATATCGACCTTTGGCTATGAATTTGGCACCAATATACAGGGTTGACATCAGGTCAGCAGCCGGTCATAAAACTTGGGTCAAATCTTGTATGGAGCTTTCTTATGCTCCATATTCTAATGGGAGGAAGCTTGGATGATGATAAGAGATTTGTGATTCTTACCTTGAAAACATCATGCACCAGTGTTTCTTGACCACTAGGTAGGTTAGTGTTCTTTCAATTTGAAGCAAGACAATGGAGATTTTATGATGTGGAAATTGATTGCAGAGAAGTGATAATGGATGCTAGACTTGATAGGTCCTGCACTGCAGGAACTTCAAGGGATTTGCCCGCCCATTAAAGTTGATTTTGGTGCAGATTTTTATGGAAGTATTGAAGAAATCAGTGAGATGCAAGATACTAAAACATGTAAGAATGAAGTGTAGTTTGCCGCTCTTGTATCTCCGATTTTGTTTTCCAATGTCTACCAACGGTCATTATTAAGTGTACTCTGCCGTATTGCCAAACCTTTCACTCTTATGATCAGGGGCGGATCCAAGTGATCCATGGGGTGGGCTGGAGCCCACCCCTTTTTTTTATATACTTTTTCACCATGTAAATTTTAGTTTTTGATTTTTTTTTATATGGACTAGTCCAATTCTAGCCCCTCCAAATTTTTGGTAGCCCACCCCAGCTATAATTTCTGGATCTGCCCCTGCTTATGATCTTATCCGATGAAAGACCCTCTTTCCAGAGTGGGAGAGCCAGAAATTGGCTTGGTGTGTGCGTTGGTGGGATTGTTGGTAAAGGATAATAAAGTAACGAGCAACTTAATATATAACCACAAAGATACAGAAAATAACAGTGAACAAAAGTTGACATAAATTTGAAGTATGAATATATTATTTTAGAAATAAAAAATATGTCAATTATATTTGATTATTGATCTTATGTTTTCTCCTTGAGTTATTTTACTTCGCAATCCTTAGAGAACAAAAGAAAGTATGCTTCTTCATTTAGTTTGGTACTAACTAGGTTACATGGACATGCCTCGAGAGGACTGTATCAGTGCCCGTATCGTGCCTAACACGTAAACGACACGATACTTCTTTTAATACATGATACTTCTTTTAATACATGTCTAAGTTGTTTGATCAATGTCTAGGCTCCAAAGGAACCAGGACATAATCGTGCTTTCTAGAAAGTTTATTACTTGACACTCGTGTAACAGAAAATGATTTTCCTGCTTCAAGCTTATGTCAAACATAATAGAGATATGAGAAGGTAAAATTTCTTTCAAGACGGGTCCTTTCTAGAACTTTGGAACATATTCGGGATGATTCCCTACTTAACAGTATAAAAATACACAAATATAAATATTATATTGTTCTAATATGCATAAATATATATGTATGTTCTCATGTTTATATATAACCATATCCACATTGTACCCTATCCTATAAATGCTTTAATATATACCAAATTCCCAAGTCCTACATGTCCATGTCCATATCGATGTCCATCTTACTGGAGTGCAAACACAAATGCGGATAAGGGCACGATGTGGATACGGAATACAAACATTTTCAGATATATACAATATAATCATCTATGTTGCACGAATATGGACACAAATATGGGTACTGGCACGATAGGTGTATAGCACCATTTTCCTAAGTCTGCATACGCGGATCCAGAAAATATTTTCAGGGAAATACCCTAAATTTTTTCAGTGGCTAGCAATATAATTTATATTTTCAGGGAAATACCCTAAATTTTTATACTGTTAAGTAGGAAAATACATTAATTAAAATTTAAGAGCATCATATAATTTATATAAAAATAGAAAATAATGTGGCTAGCAAGTTTTAAACATGTGACCTCTTGAGTAAAACTTATATTACTTAAACAAATGAGCTAAGCAACTATCTAGAATACATAGAAACAAAGTTAAATATATAGCTAACGGAGTACATATAGACCTATATATAGAAAAACCGAAAATCTAGGGGGAGTGACCGCTCTCTCTCGTCCTAGGGTGGTTCCACCCATGTGTGTCTGTGTATGTAGATGTCCATGCAATCTAGGGTATTGAGCTTATACAATTCATAAAGAACCGAAGAAGAGAACTATGTTTTCTAAATCATTGATGATAATACTATGCTCTTTCAATTGTTTCTTTGATTTGCTATTTTGCAAAAAAGTTCCTTACAAGTTTGAGTTTTAACTTCAGAATATCATAGCTGGCGAAGACATGATAGACACAAAGCTTTTATTTCAACCTAAACACCCTTGATCATTTTTTATATTAGAAAGGAAAAATAATTCATCCAAAAGTCATTGAATTCTTTTCTAAAGGATTAGAAGTTAGGAAAATATTATTCACTGTTGCAGATTGAGATCGATAGAAGAAGGTTGTTCTTCAACATTTCCTATCCTTAAGTTATAACTGCAAAAAAAAAAAAATGCTTCAAAGTTGTAAGTTGTAAAGCAACACAGCTGGCAATCCATGAACTGATGGGACCAAAATGGTGAAACTCATATGAGCATTGAGATCAATGGAAGAATGTTGTTTCGTAAAATTTCCTATCAGGGCCGGCCCTGGCCCAGGGCGGCCAGGGCGACCGCCCAGGGCCCCATGAAATTTGGGGGCCCAAAAAAATTAATTTAAATGTATATATATATATATATTAGTAATCTTATATTGAAAATAGAACTAATATATACTTTGATCCTCTTTCATCATAAAACATTTGTGGTGTAGTGGTAGTTTGTTATACTTGTACACAAGAGGTCCTAGGTTCTAGCCTTGGCTGTATCATTTTTTTAGTTCAATTTTTTTATATTATATATGGGCCCCATTTTAAAAATTTGCCTAGGGCCCCCATTAACTCAGGGCCGGCCCTGTTTCCTATCCCTAATAAGTGTAAGAAGCGAAAATTGCTTGAAAGTTGAAACACACCCAGCTGGAGTCTATTCATAAACCGATGGGACCAACATGGTGGTGGGACTCATATGAGCATTTGGCTCTTTAAATCTGGGTATACGTATTGGTTTGAATTTCTTTCGTGTTATGTGAATTTGATATAAGAGAAATAGGCTATGAGATTCAGAGTCAACCTATACATTTGTAATTAACTCGGCCATCTTGAGACCCCAAAAGTACCCATGCTAGAGGTATCATAGCAACAATACACTAAGGTAGTTTTTTCTTGGATTTTTGATTAGCATCCGCTCTGTTTCCTTTCTTTCTTTTTAGTTGAGATTCGAGCATAGGGACTTTCTATCCTGCAGCCTCTAGATATAGTACTTGACATGGTTCATTATCATAATTATCATAATACTTACATATATGCCAGCTTTTAGGTTGTGTTTGATTGGGCTTTTTTTCCATGGAAAATATTTCCACCACAAATTTTTCACCAATTGTAGTGTTTGATAGGTTATATTTTCCATGGAATTATTTTCCAAAAAACTATCATTTTCCATATTTTCTTCTAAAATGGTGGAAAATGAAACTTGTCTAACCTATAGGAAAATATCATTTTCCATGGAAAATAACTATTTTCCGTGGAAAATAATGACAATCAAACAACCAAATTAAGTTTTCCATGGAAAATTTTAAAATTTCATGGAATTTTTTTCCTAGGAAAATAATTCCATGGAATTAATTTCTTTTCTACGTATTTTCCACCTTGCAATCAAACACACCCTTAAAGTAATATTGTTTTCATTTACTCAACATGAACTGTTGCAAACTTTTACCAAATATTTCTGAATCTTTTGTGGACTCCAAACTTGTAAGCTTTTGTTAATTTCTTCTACTTGCGAGTCTGCTCATCATTCCGTCAGTTGCATCGTCTATCTGCCAAATCTATCACACCTGACATCATATTGTGGATTTGTCATGAACTTCTAACATTATTTCTCTCGCTTCTGCTAGTTGTTGCCAATTTGATGGATTTTTATTTGAACATTGACCACTGGACATTTCAGTATCTTTTGTCCTCAGCTATCCATACTGATTGGTGAACTTATTCTTGTATTTGTTGAGTGCTTAGGCAGTGTCCGAAAAATGATTAATAACGAATCTTTTCCCCATCCCTAGTTAATTGTTTGAGTGCATGCAATTGCACAAGAAAAAGAAGCAATTGGTTGGTAAGGATTAACGAAGGCAAACTAATTCTCATTTGGCCACACGTATTACTTTTCAAGTACCAGTTATTGCTATTATTTTTGGAGTAATGTTTCTCTGACACTGGTCTCACTACTGTAATCTTCTTTCGTGCAGGCCAACTCACATTATTTTGCTATCATTGAGCAGGTATGTTTCTAAAATTTATCTATATTGAATGAGTATCGTGTTATACTGTGATTTGTTCATTAATATGTAATGCTGTAGACGATTTCCCCTTTTCTTTATAAAAAGAAAAAGTAGTTGGTAGTCTTATTAATTTATTGATTATCACTTTGTTATATATACTGTTTTTATGCGTCGACTTGAACATGCAAGGTCTTAATTGTACTAGACTACTAGTATAGTACAACGTGCTCATGAGTTAACGGGCATGGGAAATTGTGTTTTACACCCTATAATAATCATCACCATCATCATCTAAGCCTTCTCCCATTACAATGGTACAATGGGGTCTGCAATGGAGCATAAGAAAGATCCATAAAAGAATTGACAAGTTTTTATAACCGGTTGTTGGCATGATTCCAAACCCCTATGTTAGTGCCAAATTCGTGGCCGAGGTAGCTATGGACATGACAGGGTCATGCCATAAAACCTAGACGGCAATTTGGCAGGAAGGTAGACTTACCTTTTGGCAATGCATTTTAAGCTCATGTGAGTTGAAATATGAGCTTCCTTTCTCGCTCATTCACAGGAAACTTTCCGTATGCTTTAATCTAGCAAACTTACTTCTCTTCTCTATATGGATTCTCCCTAAGTTTCATTACTATGATGGATCCCTTCTGTTGAAAAATCATCTGGATCTGTTCTACATACTCTTGTGTTTGTTCTATTGTTGAAAGAAAATGTAAATGTAGTTTAGAATTGGCATTTAGTTTCTGCTTGGAAGTTCGATTCTAGGATTATGAGTGACCCATTAAGCTCCAGCATGCACCAGACACATTCATTTCACTTGGTACTGGGAGAAGTTTTACTTATTATCACTTGGTGTTGGGCTTAGATAATTTTGAGAGTTGTGCTCCCAAATAGTTCCACAAGGAGCTTTATCTTCGATGTACCCAGTATGGATATGATATTTCTTCATTACTTATTATCATTGCAATGACTGAAATTAGCTATATTATACTTTTGGGCTTAGATAATTTTGAGAGTTGTGCTCCCAAATAGTTCCACAAGGGGCTTTATCTTCGATGTACCCAGTATGGATATGATATTTCTTCATTACTTATTATCATTGCAATGACTGAAATTAGCTATATTATACCTTTTTTTCCCTGTTTACTTTTTTGAATTTTGATATTTATAGTTGGATACTTATATGCTCTCTTCTGTTAAATAAACCCAAGGGGGGAGCTTTTATTGGGCTAAAAATTTGACTCTATTCAGATGATGGAGGGAAATATGTGGCTAAATGAAACTATTGGGTTTATTCCCAAAAATTCTTGGTCAATCGATCCGTTTGGTTATTCACCTACCATGGCATATCTGCTTCGGCGCATGGGTTTCCAGAACATGCTTATACAGAGAACTCATTACGAGCTAAAGAAGGAGCTAGCTTTGCACAAAAATCTGGAATTCGTATGGAGGCAGAGCTGGGATGTAGATGAAACAACTGATATATTTGTTCACATGATGCCATTCTACTCCTATGATATTCCACATACTTGTGGACCAGAGCCTGCTATTTGTTGTCAGTTCGACTTTGCTCGAATGCGCGGATTTAGTTACGAGGCTTGTCCATGGAGAATAGACCCTGTTGAAACAGATCCCAGCAACGTGCAAGAGAGGGCATCAAAGCTTTTGGATCAATATAAGAAAAAGTCAAGTTTATACAGAACAAACACGCTCCTTGTTCCACTGGGTGATGATTTCCGTTATGTTAGCATGGATGAAGCAGAGGTTCAATTCCGCAACTATCAAAGCCTGTTTGATTACATAAACTCCAACCCCAGCTTGAATGCTGAAGTCAAGTTTGGCACTCTCGAAGACTACTTTAGTACACTTCGTGATGAAGCAGAAAGAATAAACTTTTCTCGTCCTGGTGAACTCGGCTCTGGTGAACTTGGAGGTTTTCCTTCTCTGTCTGGTGACTTTTTTACTTATGCCGATCGGCAACAAGATTATTGGAGTGGCTATTATGTTTCAAGGCCATTTTTTAAAGCAGTTGATCGTGTGCTGGAACAGACTCTTCGCGCATCGGAGATGCTTGCTGCTCTAGTTCTTGGATACTGTCACAAGTTTCAGTGTTCAAAACTTCCCATCAGTTTTGCCCACAAGCTGACAGCTGCAAGGAGGAATCTGGCTCTTTTTCAGCATCATGACGGGGTAACTGGTACTGCTAAAAATCATGTCGTAGAAGACTACGGGAATCGAATGTACACTTCTTTGCAGGACTTGCAGATATTTATGTCCAGGGCTGTGGAAGTCCTTCTGGGTGATCTTCGTGACAAAACTGATCCTACCTTACATTCTCATTTTGAGACGGAGCAAGGAAGGTCCAGATATGATGCCCAACCAGTGCATAAAATCCTTGATATACACCGAGAGCATGCCTATTCAGTGGTTCTGTTCAACCCATTGGAGCAAACAAGGGATGAGATTGTTATGGTGGTTGTTGCTAAGCCTGACACATTTGTCCTAAACTCAAACGGAACATGCATTCCTAGCCAGATTTCTCCTGAATGGCAGCATGATGGCAAGGGCAAAGTTGTTTCCACTGGTCAACACCGTCTATATTGGAGAGCATCTGTTCCTCCCATGGGTTTGGAGACTTACTATGTGGCTCGGGGAGATATAGGTTGTGAAAAAGCTATACTTGCTGAACTTAGAATATTCAGTGACTTTGACCCATTGCCTTGCCCCACTCCTTATGTATGTTCAAAACTTGAAGGCGATACGGCAGAGATTCGTAACCTCCGTCACACACTCATATTCGATGTGAAGCATGGTTTGCTGCAGAAAATTCATAATAAAGATGGCAAACAAACTCTTATCGGGGAAGAAATAGGTATGTACTCAAGCGATGGTGGAGCTTACTTGTTCAAACCTCATGGAGAAGCGGAGCCTATTGTCAAGGGTGGGAGCTTTGTTATATCTGAAGGACCACTCGTTCAGGAAGCTTACTCTATCCCAAAGACTGCATGGGCAAAAACGCCAATCTCCCACAGCACAAGGCTCTATATTGGAGAGAAGATTCTCCAGGAACTGCTAATTGAGAAGGAATACCATGTTGAGCTTCTCGGTCATGAGTTCAATGATAGAGAACTGATAGTGAGATTCAAGACTGATATTGACAACAAGAAGGTCTTCTATTCTGACATGAATGGCTTCCAGATGAGCCGGAGGGAAACATATGGCAAAATCCCTTTGCAGGGAAATTATTATCCTATGCCCTCCCTTGCCTTCCTGCAGGATTCAGCTGGCAACCGGTTCTCAGTCCATTCTCGACAATCATTAGGTGCAGCGAGCCTTAGAAGTGGATGGTTGGAGATTATGTTGGACAGACGCCTGGTCAATGACGATGGGCGTGGTCTAGGTCAAGGGGTGATGGACAACAGGCCTATGAATGTGCTTTTTCACATTCTCACAGAGTTGAATATCTCTGCGCTGCCTTCAGGCACACATACAGCATCCGCTCTGCAGCCATCACTTCTTTCCCACTGCATTGGCGCCCACTTAAACTACCCGCTCCATGCATTTGTTAGCAAGAAAGAGGTCGGAATCTCCTCAGAACTGCGTCACTCAAAATCATTTGCACCTCTAGTTTCTTCCTTACCTTGTGACCTGCATATCTTGAGCTTCAAGATTCCTCAACCCCTAAAGGTGGCCCAGGTAAACTCTGTGGAACCAAGGTTTGCAATTATACTGCAAAGGAGGGGGTGGGATTCATCCTACTGTAGAAAGGGTGGATTGCAGTGTCTGACTTTGGTCAATGAACCCGTCAATGTCTTCTACATGTTCAAGGACCTCTCTGTGCTGAATGTGAAGGCAACTTCCTTGAATCTCATGCATGATGACACTGAGATGCTCGGCTATGTTGAGCAGTTTGGAGATGGAACCCAGGAGGGGAATGCGCTCCTCTCTCCCATGGAGCTACAAGCTTACAAGTTAGAGCTTCAACCGCAGCAATGAGTGTACACCCGAATTTGTAACTTATTCATACACTGGGAAGTTTGTACAACAGGAGGCCCAATGTAACTTATTCATACACTCGGAAGAATTCTGTACGATATATTTGTACAACAGGAGGCCACTTGCTGCTGTTTGAAGCTGGTGATTTCTTGTGGTCTCTTTTGCGGCTCACTGCTTCCTGGAGAATACTCCATCCTCTCTGTGAGTACATGATGTTGGCGGGGAGGATACTATCGCTCCAAACTATGTAACAGGAATCAAAGGGGACAGTGATCATCCTCGGAAAAGGTATTCAGAGGTAAGGATAGCTTGTTGAGTTGTGGCAAGGATTTGCATAGAGTAGCATAGGTTAGATATTCTAATTGTATAAGCTCAACCATCAAATTATTGATACTCTTTAGAGCAATTTCCTTGGCTATTATATTGAGTATGTACTAGTAAGTTTTTTGTGTAAGCTCAACCCCACATGTTATGCCATCAAGATTGACAGTTATATATTACATTTCGGTTAAACTTCTTTATTGTATAGGAGATTTTGTAGGATGAGCTAAAACTACACAATCAAGCTAAAGTAGATCTATGTAATGGTCTCATTCTCAAAGCTATCTTGGTTAGAATTTTTGCACCTTGGGTAGAATTTAGGTTTTATAGCATGATTTTATTCTCAAAGCTATCTTGGTATAGAATTTTTGCACCACAGAAGTTGTTGATGTTAGTTCGGATGACAGTAAAAACTATTTTGATTCTTTTTTGGAGCTTTCTCATGTTCCAAGTTGTTGGAAAAAGGTTTGGATGATGACGTTATTTTTGCGATTATGAGACAAAAACCCATGTTCCAAGTTGTTGGAAAAAGGTTTGGATGATGACGTTATTTTTGCGATTATGAAACAAAAACCCATCTTCTTTATGCTCCTCTAGAACTCGGGAGTTGACACATAAAACAAACCCCTCCTTTTTTAATGTTCCTCTAGAACTCGGGAGTTCAGTTAACACATTAGAATTTAAACTACAACCAGTTATTTACATTAGATAGCATTGATATTGTCATGTTACACCACATTGAATAACAAAACTATAGTAGAAGAGCACATAAGTTAGAAACAAATAAATTTGCTCAGATAGTGACAAAGTATGTATTCTTCCACATTTGTATTAGGAACGAGATTTCATCTCGTTCTACATTCGGATAATTCGACCAGGTTGGAAAGTTTAGTATTCTGAGAAGATTCAGAAAATAAGACAAACATCAGGTAAAAGTTGAAATATATATATATATATATATATATATATATATATATATATATATATATTGGAAAAAGGGTAAATTTTATTCCAAAATCAACTCAACTCATACAGCTTACAATACATCCCATGGATCTCTCACCCTATTAGGGTGACATAGCATTTACATCAAACTCAATATTGTGAAGTATGCCTATAGGGGGAGTTGAGAGCCCCTAAAAAATACGTCGATTTCGTTCCCTCCACACATGCCAGACAGAGGCAGTTAGTCGCAATCTGACGATCTTGAACCATACATGTCCCCTCCCCCTCTGGCCACGAATTCCCGTGATGATGTCTAGTAAGTCTCTGCCTGTGTCACAGTCACCCAACAATCTGCAGCACTGTTCCGACCAGATATACCAGGACACATTGCACTCAAAGAACAAATGTCTCATAGATTCATTTCCTGCTTCACACAGCATATACTTGGGATTGGGGATGGGGATCCCAAACGTAGTTAGCCTATCTCTCGTCAGCAGTCGCCCTAACATCAACCGGTAGACGCATAATTGCACCTTGCGAGCTAGGTCCTTGCACCAGATGAAGTTGTAATCCTCGCTCCTAGGGTTCGTTTGGCGTATCAGGTTGTAGCAACTCTTGAATTGAAATTTCCATGTAGCTCCAGGATTAGCAGGCGGATCCCAAATTCATCTCTCGGTCAGCTGACTCGGGTCAGTGTCTACCGCACGAATAGCCGCTCCAAGCTCTGGCGTGTGGCGGTATAGCTCTGGTCTCCATTCACCATTCCTGATAATATGCTGACACTTCATCCCTCTACCAGCCTCCCTGTGTAGCTGGTCGCCCAGTATCTCAAGCAAAGATCGACGCTCCACCCAAGGGTCCCGCCAGAGGTCAGTACCCGTCCCATCTCTCATAATCTGCCGAATAGAAGATTTGAGAACAACTCTGTGGTGGAGAATACTTTTGAAAGTCACCGAGTGGTTATTGTTGAGGGCACAGGTCCAGTAGTAGCCTTCTTCACATACTGACTAGATATTCATTCTGCCCATAACGATCCGCCTTTAATGAACCTCTACGCCATCTTCAGCCCCGAGGCCTCCCTGACTGCCAGGAGTGGTCTGAGCTCCACCCCACCCTCCTCCTGAGGTCGACATAGTTGTTCCTAGGAAATCGCATGGATGCCCCCTCTCCAGATGAAGTTGGCACAAATGCTCTCCACCTTCCTGGTAGTGGTCACCGGAACTAGGATAGACTGGAACCAAAATAGCGCCAGGACATAGATGACTGACCTCACTAGTTCAATGCGATCCCCAAAGGACAGGCCAGCTGCTTGCCATCCTTCTACCCTCCTCTGAGCATACTCTACCAGGCCCTGACAGTCCAGTTCTCTCGCATAGTTAACTGTCAGAGGCACCCCTAGGTATTTGACAAGCAGCTCCCCTTTTTCGATACCAAGGATTCCCGCTTCTTTCCTCCTTTAGTGTACAGAAAGAGCTGAAATAGACTCGACTCTTGTCTTGATTCAGTTAAAGTCCATAAAGCTTGCCAAACTCACCCATAGTCCCAAATAGCGTGGTCATCCCTCCCATAGACGGCCGAAGGAAAACCATGAGATCATCCGCATATATTAGGTGTGAAACATGTGGCATGATTTGCTTGTACAGAGGCACAACCTGTCCACTATGCACCGCCATATCCATCAGCCAAGAGAAGTACTCCATAACAAGAGTGAACAGATAAGGAGACAGGGGGTCCCCTTGCCTCAGCCCTCTATTGCTGCGGAAGAACCCATATAGGATACCCTGTATGAGTACTGAGAAAGTAGGGGTCGAGATACACTCCCTAATTCTCGATACCCATATCTCGTCAAACCCTATAGCAACCATCAGGTGACACAGGAAGTCCCTGTTAACCATGTCATAAGCTTTCCTCAGATCTAGCTTCACACACGCCTACTCGCCCCCCGGTTAGTTGAACTCCCTCACCATCTCATGAGCTAGCAGGCTGTGCTCCACGATCGATCTGCCCTTGATGAAAGTCGCTTGGTTCGGGGAGACCAGGTCCTGCATAATCCCCTCCATGTGCCGACACATAAGGTGAGTAATTATCTTACAAAGATAATTATAGCACGCAATAGGGCGGAAGTCAGCCAGCGAAGTCGTCCCTTCTTTCTTCGGCACCAGGGTCAAGAACGTGTGGTTGAGCTCCTTCAGCAGTTTTCCCTCCGTAAAGAATTCATATACTGCTGCAGGAACCGGCAGCTTCAGGGAATCCCAGTTGCGCTTGTAGAACCCACTGCTAAACTCATCCGGCCCTGGAACCTTGTTAGGGTTCGCCTTCATGACAATAGCCTCCACCTCCTCCAGCCTGACCAGCACAAGTAACTGACTGTTGCCATATGGCGTCACCAGGTTCTTTGTTATGATATCCGAAAAAATAGACATATAGTCAGTTTGGAAATATAACTCTGAATAGTACCTGACAGCCTCCCCATGGATCGCAGCTGGGTCGCCAACCAGCTTGCCCTCTCCATTAAGTAGACGAGAGATACTATTTCTGTGTTATCTGGTGCGAATCACATCATAAAAGAACTTGGAGCAACGGTCCTCCTCCTTAAGCCAGGAGCATTTAGCGCGTTGTGTAATACCCCGTCCCGCTCAGTCAATCGGAGGAATCGAAACGCCAACGGCGTTCGGACTTAGCCATGCAACGGCTTGCTCGAAGACCCACTCGGTCGAGGCGACTCCTCGCTCAGGTGGGTGGCTTTGGTGAACTTGCCTCAGCTTGGCCTTCGCACTAATAAAACGTAAGTTTTTAAATGCACAAGTAGGCTTGATAATAAAAGAGACGAATCCACATAGCTAAAGGAATAATTCCAACTTGGGTCAAACTGAGTTAGAACATGAAAAAAGGTCTCACGGTCGGCTTAGAAGTGTTACACGTTGTGCTTTTCAAAATGGCACTCAGTCCTTCATCCCGTGGCTTGGGAGAAGGAAAGTTGGTCTTCGCCATAAAGCTATGAATTACCCTAAGTCATAGACGTCGCTCGCATAAATGCTTGATAAAGCATGCACGGTCCCATCGTCAAAGGCTTGGCATAGCCTTTGCTCGTCCCACGGGTTAAGTTGCACCGCACGGCTTGTGGCATAAGTCTAGGCACCCAAAGAACTTGGTTGTTCAAAGTCAAACGCGTGCACGGCATGTTCCCACGATGCAAGGCTTGATGCAGTCCTTGCTCGTCAAGTTGTTGTACGATTGAGTTAGGCAAAAGTGATGTCAGGCTGTCGAAGTCATTCTGAGCACTGTCCCATATTTTCTGCGGTTATCATTACCACATAGTCCTATGATCTCAAGGCCCATCATATAAAGTATATCTTGGACGATAGTGTCGCACAGAACACAAGTTGGGTTAAGGCACGATGTCACGGACTTAGTGTTTTAAGGCACGAACCACGGTTGATTCAAATGGAGTTTGGAAAAAGGGCTATCAAATAGTCGTTCTTGAGTTGAGTAAAATGATAGGGCAACATGAAAGAATACTCGCGACCATGGGTCGTCGAGGCGGTCTCAAATATTAGAAGTCTTGAACATGGTCCTGAAAAGATGGTAACACTAGAAGAAGAATAACTGTGTAAGACGATAGTTCGAGTCGAGTCTTGCATGGTCATTGGGCAACTTGTCGACAAGGTAAAAGTTTTCTCGAGCGACATCCCCGGTCCACGGGACCGTTTCATCCTAGGAGAAAACACGGTATAGCTGTGTTGGATGATAATATGGGCTAGACGGGGACTTTCAACGGGGCTCGCTGCTTGCGTTGAAAGAGCCCCGACTAGCAAAACTATAAGTCCGAGATAGCTTGTGGTGCTAGTGACCTTTCATATAGATGAGTCGGCATATAGCGGCGATCCGCGTGCATGTCTTTGGATTGAGTCAAGTATTGTGCACGGTATCAAAGAGTCGAGTTGAATGCGTGCACGATTAGAATACCATGTTTGGGCCTAAGATTTGGCTGCAATGAAGACACCGTGCTTCTGCACGAGATGTGGCATCAATGATTAAGTTGTTGACATAGAGTTGCATAAGTTGGATTTGAGTCGTTTCAAGTTTAAGTCAGGAAGCGCCGTAAGGAAAGTTGGTTAAGCGACACTTAGTTCACAAATCTTGATTGAATCAGTTGATGATTAAAGCAGCAAAGGCCGCAAGGCGGCAATATGGTTAAGTTACACTGAATTGCGAGGCACTGCCTCAATATGGACACACGAATAGAGCTTATGATACGACCATGATGTTAGCACAATGGACTTGTAGCACGGTCACATAGAAATTGGGTACTATCATGTAGTTACGTCTCTGAGTATGGGTCGAAAGGCAAGTACGACTTGATAAGTTGACGTTGCAAGCACGAAAATGGTCTAGAGGCAAGGATAAGAAAGTTATCAGTACGATAGCACGGTGATGGTCTAGAGACACAAAATAGGCCGAGAGTCTATGTCCTAAAATTGAACCTAAGGCAAGAATAGAAAGACAATCATAAGGGTTATGTTGCACAAAGTAAATGAACGTGTTGGTTTTGTATAGGTGGGCGAGGAGCTCACTCCACCAGTACAGTTGAGTATTGACACCCACACAGTTTTCATGTGCAGGAACATGTAGAAGCTCGTTGGCGCGGAGCTCGCTTGGATGCGTCGAGGCATAGAGTTCCTTGGCATTTCGAGACGTGTGGCCGCATGGAGTCTTGACTTGTGTTTTGTTTCAAGTTTTCGCTGGTATTAATCAATGTTTCAGTTTGGGACTTCTGTGCGACGACCCCGTCGCTTATCCTGTAATCGGCCGTTATGGAACCTACCTTGTGTGAGCACAATCTAGGCTCACGCGGCATCACGCCTTAGTGAGGACGATCGGTCCTACGGGACCGGAACGTGACATAATGGTATCAGAGCACGGCTTTACGTCATTCGACTTTCGATTGAATTCTTTAACTCTGATGTTCCGTAAACTCTGATGTTGTCTCCGCAATTCGATATCGTTGGTGCGCTCTCGCATATGTCCCACGGGATGTCCATACAATAAGTCTATGTAATTTGCAAATCGTATGAGAATAGTTTTTGATAAAAAATAAAAGATGGTTCACATAAAGCACGATTGGCTGAGTTGGGTTGGGCATATACACCAAATTGCGTCGGGCAAGAATGAGTTAGACTCGTTCATAAAAGTGTTGGGTAGTTGCGATAGAGGTGCTATCGGACGACGATGTTATCGTCGATGCGATATAGATGAGCGTGCTTGAAATTTGAGGAATGGTTCGAACGGATATTCGAAGGAATCAGTTATGATTCGAAACTTGTTTTGAAAATTTGTCGAATGACTTCATCCCTGAGTGGTGTATCGGATAGTTTTGGGGATGTCGATCGATTGAGGATGCGGGATGCTGATGAGTCTATTAGCAAGCGACGAGTACGCAAAGCCTTAGAAAGAGTATTTCAAAGAAATTGTGACTTTAGATGACTAGTACGAGATGATTTGAACAAAATGAGAAGACGACGCACATCGTCAAGATTGCGTCGAGTATGAAATGCAAAATGATTGAGTAGGCAATTTGAAATAGAGGAAAAGCTAAGGTGTCCGAACGGATGAGTTGATCGAGGAAATCGATATGAACCGTGTATGAAAAGTTAGCACGATTGGAAGTTAGCGTGCATGAAAAAGTTTGATTTTGAAGTTACGAAGGTGACTCTAAGAGTTAAGGAAGGATCTTGCTCGATAATTTGAGTTAGCATAGGACAATGCAATTTGAAGAAAATATGTGGCTCGATGACTTGAGATATAGACGGATGAACATATGTGATTATGGGTTTGAATGAATTGATCATGGGAATAGTTTGGGGATAATGATCAAATTTGATCTTGAATATTGAGTAGATTATCCAGTTCGGACAATAGCATTAGTCGCACGACTCGGAATTCGTTGCAAATGAAGATCGTCAGGTTACGCATATCATCGATGGTATTGAGGCGTATCAAAGATCGATATACGATAACTCGAGAGTACTCTGAGTCGGGAAATGACGATCGTGTAAAATGTTATTATTTCGATGGATACTATGCTTGGGAATTTTGATTGAAAGGAATGTTTGGAGGAAAAGAAAGTATCTTGATTGCTTCGACGATAGCCACAATGTCGACGTTCTTGTCTTACGCGAGCGCAATATCAGCCTCGCACATGCATCACGTCGGATTTGGGGTGATCGTTCCGCGTGAGCGCTGACATGGTGATTCATGTCGCGGGAATGATCGAACTCAGAAAATCAGGGTGTGGCAATTTGTATGCTATGACTTGTGGTTTGATGCGAAGGTAAATTCGAGGATTATTCGGACTTGTAATTGACGATTGAGTAAACTTGAGAATTGAGTAGATCCAATCTGCGTATCGAGAATAAATTAGTCTTGACTCAAAGCAAGAGTTACACCCCG
This sequence comes from Iris pallida, assembly GCA_029216955.1. Taxonomy (NCBI): domain Eukaryota; kingdom Viridiplantae; phylum Streptophyta; class Magnoliopsida; order Asparagales; family Iridaceae; genus Iris; species Iris pallida. Next base: position 3,812,785 of record JANAVB010038020.1, on the reverse strand, counting down.
ATGAAGATGATTATCCCGCGGGAGCGTGCATGATGATTTCATGTCCACCGTGGATAGTCAGACTTGCGTGAGATTGGGGCGTGACATATTGCTAAGCTAGACGACCTTGTGATCGAATATATAAATTGTGATAAACGACTTAGGAAATATGGAATGAGAATTATGATTTAGCGATAAATCGTGTCATGGTGAACTTGAGTTGGATAGGATGGATAGATGGATTATATCAAATATGTTGAAAGAGATAGACTATGCGAATTGCTAGTGTGGACGTGCAATAGTGATATACAGGAGAATTTAGTTGATGTACAATTTATAGTAGGATGGTTTTGCTGAACGACTCGGACCCCTTGGACTAAGTGTTGTAAGTGCGAATAGGAGAAATCTATGCTCAAAGTTTAGAAATCGGAGTGATGCGAGCTTGGGTAGAAAGCCCCGTATTACCAACTTTGGTTTGACCTTAGGATTGGGGTCAGTGTTGATATTATTGTTTGGGAACTGTAATTCCAATACTGACATTGACTTTAGCCTGGAGAGATAGCCTAGCGGTTAGGCGAGACGTCCCTATTTCGAGAGAGAGCATCGGTACGATTGGTTTTCGGGATTGATAGGATAAATCAGATAGGTGAGATTGGATTCACTATCACAAGGCTTGGCTGAAATGCATATATTTCGGGGACGCCTTAAATATGTGCACGATCCAACTAAGTGATACATTGAATTCAAGTGAGATTAGAGGAACAAAAAAGTATCGAGGATTTTGAAATCATGTTTCGAAGAAATATTGATAGTAGTGCGATCATTAGATTTGAGATGAACTTGAATGTTGGGTGATCAAGTGGTTTGCCTAAAATTGAGTTGTTCGTGTGCGCGACGAGTGTAAGTTACCCAAGTTGAGATATAGTTGTTTGTATCGAAAGATAACCAAAGCACGAACGTGGCTCAGATTGAAGAAACACATATGACGAATGTGTGCGAGAATCATTGGATGTTGAATCAAGTTAGAAGTCGATAAGTGTACTCAATTAGTTTCGAGGACAAAACTTTTTCTGAGTGGTGTATAATATAATGCCCCGTCCCGCTCAGTCAATCGGAGGAATCGAAATACCAACGGCGTTCGGACTTAGCCATGCAACGGCTTGCTCGAAGACCCGCTCGGTCGAGGCGACTCCTCGCTCAGGTGGGTGGCTTCGATGAACTTGCCTCAGTTTGGCCTTCGTACTAATAAAATAAAAGTTTTCAAATACACAAGTAGGCTTGATAATAAAAGAGACGAATCCACCTAGCTAAGGGAATAATCCCAACTTGGGTCAAACTGAGTTAGAACATGAAAAAAAGGTCCCACGGTCGGCTTAGAAGTGTTGCACGTTGTGCTTTTCAAAATGGCACTCAGTCCTTCGTCCCGTGGCTTGGGAGAAGGAAAGTTGGTCTTCGCCACAAAGCTATGAATTTGCCTAAGTCAAAGGCGTCGCCCGCATAAATGCTTGATAAAGCATGCACGGTCCCATCGTCAAAGGCTTGACATAGCCTTTGCTTGCCCCACGGGTTAAGTTGCACCGTACGGCTTGTGGCATAAGTCTAGACACCCAAAGAACTTGGTTGTTCAAAGTCGAATGCGTGCATGACACGTTCCCACGATGCAAGGCATGATGCAGCCCTTGCTCGTCAAGTTGTTGCACGATTCAGTTAGGCAAAAGTGATGTCGGACTGTCGAAGTCATTCTAAGCACTGTCCCATATTTTCTGCGGTTGTTATAAGCACATAGTCCTACGATCTCAAGACTCATCATATAAAGTATGTCTTGGGCGGTAGTGTCGCACATAACACAAGTTAGGTTAAAGCACGATATCACGGACTTAGTGTTTTAAGGCACGAGCCACGGTTGATTCAAATGGAGTTTGGAAAAAGGGCTATCAAATAGTCGTTCCTGAGTTGAGTAAAATGATAGGGCAACATGGAAGAATACTCGCGACCATGGGTCGTCGAGGTGGTCTCAAATATTAGAAGTCTTGAACATGGTCCTGAAAAGATGGTAACACTAGAAGAAGAATGACTGTGTAAGACGTTAGTTCGAGTCGAGTCTTGCATGGTCATTGGGCAACTTGTCGACAAGGTAAAAGTTTCCTCGAGCGGCATCCTCGGGCCACGGGACCGTTTCGGCCTAGGAGGAAACACAGTATAGCTGTGTTGGATGATAGTACGTCAACGGGGCTCGCTACCTGCGTTGAAATGGCCCCGACTAGCAAAGCTATAAGTCCAGGATAGCTTGTGGTGCTAGTGACCTTTCATATAGATGAGTCGGCATATAGCGGCGATCCGCGTGCATGCCTTTAGATTGAGTCGAGTATTGTGTACACGGTATCAAAGAGTCGAGTTGAATGCGTGCACGATTAGAATACCATGTTTGGACCTAAGATTTGGCTGCAACGAAGAAATCGTGCTTCGGCACGAGATGTGGCATCGAGTATTAAGTTGTTGACATGGAGTTGCAAGCACGGGAATGGTCTAGAGGCAAGGATAAGAAAGTTATCGGTGCGATAGCACGGTGATGGTCTAGAGACACAAAATAGGCCAAGAGTCTATGTCCTAAAATTGAACCTAAGACAAGAATAGAAAGACGATCATAAGGGTTATGTTGCACAAAGAAAATGAACGTGTTGGTTTTGTATGGGTGGGCGAGGAGCTCACTCCACCAGTACAGTTGAGTACTGACACCCACATAGTTTTTATGTGTAGGAACAGGTAGAAGCTCGTTGGCGCGGAGCTCGCTTGGATGCGTCGAGACATGGAGTTCCTTGGCATTTCGAGGCGTGTGGCCGCATGGAGTCTGGACTTATACGGGACATAATATATGGACGTCGCATATCTGAAGCATCTACTGGCTTATCAAATTGTATTTGTAATGCCCCGCTCTGCACGGTGCATTATGCTGAGTCGTTGACTCGAAGAGTTGCGTTGACCCGATTGCGTATCGATGCGAATCGATACAAGAGTTATGTTGTTCCGAGAAATACATTAATGTAAATCGATGCAAAGAGTTACATCGACCCGAGGAAAGCATCGAGTAATATCAATGCAAGTGTTAAGTTGGCCCGAGGGAAAACATTGAGTTGGTTCGAAGATTCTAAGAAATCGAATCGATTCATGGCAATTGACCGAATCGAATAAGTATTGATTTTAGTTGGTTTCATGTGCAGGCTATACGTTTACGATGAAATATTAGAGGTCGACATTTTGCCTTATTCAGAAAGGGGTCCGCGAAACCAATCGTCGCCTTGCGACGGACTGAGGCGTTGGCACGGCAAGCCAAATCGGACGTATAATTCAATGAAGCACGAAGTGCTCGAATGGCTAAGTCAGGAGAGTTGGCCGTGTAATGAAGTTATGAAATCGAGCCGCATCGGCTCGGCGAAACGACAAGGCATATCGACTCAAGGTGGGGGGACATTGACTCTCTTTCCTACTCCTTCGTGCCTAACTAAAATATATATCATTGTATGCTGAGTTAACCTATCAACCCCACGGGCGTGGCTCGATAGAGAGATAAACATAGTGCGTGTCGAACACTAGATAGAACAATTGAAATGAATCGTACAACAAATGTACGAGTCGCTATGGAACATTGAATATCGCAAAGGCGAGCGCCTCGATGCGCAAGCCATAAGAACACGGGATAACTGTATCGACAAGTGCCCCAGTGCATAAGTCATTTCGTGCCCCCATGCACGAGTTAGCATGCTAAAACATTGAAAGACTATATCCGTGCGAGTGCCTTAGTGCACGAGCGATAGAACATTGAATACCTTATCGAGGCGTGCCTCAGTTGCACAAGTCGGAAGGATGGAACATAAGTATAACGCGCTGATTACTAAGGCGTAGAATATGGAAACACGGCTTCGAGGCGTGCATTGAATGCACGATGCAAGAAAAGACGGCGAATGTGCGCAGCTGCACAATACTTACAAAAAATGGCGTCGTTGCGACGAGGAGAACAGTTGTGGCATGGATGTGGCATAACTGTCGATGCAGCATGGTGCCTTCGAAATGTTCATGGCCTTCGGGGCATTTATTGAGAACATTGGGGCGTTGTGCCAATTGAAATAGATATAGACAAACTTGCTTGGTTGTATGAAAGATAAGATGTGTTGCATGGTCAAATGGACTTAAAGACATATTGCCCGTGCACGGGTGTTATCTTCCCTCGAACGTTGTTCACCAGGGCGCTGGGACCGTTCGGCCTAGGAGGGACTGTGGATAAAGTCGGTATTGTTGGTGCACTTCATTTAGACGGGTAGCGACCTTCTAGTGAATGTGATAAGCCACTTACTCGAGTATTTCGGGAATCCTCTTATTGTTTGGGTTAGCAACCGCAACAGAGTGATCATCGTCTTACATATTCGATTTGATAAATATAAGTCATTTCTATCTCGGAAAGCTAGTGACCTTCATATAGTTAAGGGCGATGGGTCGAAAGTGCAAGGTACACTCATATCGTGCACATATAGATCCGCATAGAGAGCACTTATAACATGATCGGGAAAGCTGATAGGCGTATTCACCTTGCGTCGATGCAAGGGCGAGTGCGTCGATGTTGGTAAGAAGTCACGATAACAACACGGGATTATTATTGGTTGCCTGTTTACTTATTATAATCGAGTAACATGCTTGCCATGATAACATGCTTACAGTCTTCGAATTATGCCATGAACTGATCCTAAGGAGAACATAGAAAGAGAACTAAATTGTATGTTTGCATGAATCAATACAATACTAAATGTCGGTTTGTTAAGTGGGTTTTTTATCAGTACAGCGAGGACGAAAGTACTAATCCCCTACTAGTTTGCTAGATGGTTCAGGGATTGGTCTGCTCGCGACGGAGCTTCGCTTGAACGCGTTGAGGCTTGGAATGCCAAAGCGTATTGAGGCGTGCGACCATATTGACGCTCGAACATGCAACAGGATTGATGCGACCGGGATATAGAAGAAATAATGTATGGAACGGTGAAATCCTTTGTGGGCAAGAGAGAACCTGAGTGTTGTAGCCAATCTGGCATATATTGTTGGGCTATCGAAAGCCTTTGTAATCTCATTTCGAATATCAATAAAGAAAATTGTTTCGTATACTCCATTTTCCTTCGTTGTTAATATCAACTTAAAGATAACCATTTGAGAACTTGTCATCTTACCTTGCACGAGCGCAACTCCAGGCTCGTGCGGCATCACGCCCCCTGCGAGGACGATAATTTGGGTGATTCCGGGTCGGGGCGTGACAAATTGGTATCAGAGCTCTAGGCTCAATTTCCTCTGGACGCTTGCTTCATTTCAATTCCAAAGAGTTGCCCACCACCAATCAAATCACTCTTGACTCTACTCGATGCCCCACTGGATGTTTCATACAATAAGTCTAATACAAATCATGTAATTTTGCCGCGTGTTGTTTTGGAAATTACATGGTGTTTGCTGGAAAAGTCGTGAAAGGTTTGTTGCTGTAAGTGCAACAAGTTGCGAGATGTGAATTCAAGGATTTGTTGTTGCGGATGCAACACGTCGTGAATTGTAATTTGAGATGTTCGTTGTTTGCAACGATCGATAGGAGAAATGTTGGTTGCATCAATATAATGAAAGTCATGGAATATTGCTGCGGCAATTGCCACGCGTTGATTGTAAATGATGCATTGAAAGAAAATGAAAGTTGATATCGAATGTGCTGAATGGATTCACATATTGACTTTGAATATTGGAAATGAATCGTTGCACAAGGTGCAACGGATATTGGGAATAAATTGTTGCACGAGGTGCAACAGATGTCAAAAATAAATCGTTGCACAAGGTGCAATGAATGTCGAAAATAAATTATTGCACGATGTGCAATGCGTATCGAAAATAGAATGTTGCACGAGGTGCAATAGATATCGAAAATAAATCATTGCACGAGTGCAATGAATGTCGAAAATAAGTCGGTGCACGATGTGCAATGCGTATCGGAGGTAAATTATTGCACGTGGTGCAACGCATATCAAAGTGAAATCGTTGCACGAAGTGCAACGGATATCGAGAATGAATTATTGCACAAGATGCAATGGAAGAAAACAAAAGTTATGAATCGAGAAACGAAATTGGTTCGGTTGCGCACCGAGCTTGTGTTGGCAAATGAATGCATTGGCCGAGTTGTGTCGGATTTTGATTAATCAAGAGTTACGGTTGTGATCGGTATGATCACTGCGGAAATCGTGAGTCGGAAGAGATTGTTGGTCCATACCACGTATGCGAGAAAAATGACTTGATTTCCGAGTGGTATATGGTAAACCACCGGTGCGATGAATGGCTCGATTCCGAGTGGTACATGCAATACCACTTGGGCGGTGGGTTGCATAACGCGTTGTGAAAATTGCGAAAGATTCATCCGCAACGGACGGGATAGCACCGAGACTCGATTAAGAATTTGTATGACGGCATGTTGATACAAGTGTTCTTCGATGATCGGTTAGAACGGTAAGGCGGGACTTGTACCATTGAATGATACGTCGATTGAAAATTTATGTGTCGGTCGAATGACGGAAACTAGCGAAACGATTATGCCTTGAGGGAACAATCGGATCGACGGGATAGGAAACTTGAAACGTTGTAATCGAATCGCCCGACTTGCGAGCTCGATGAAAATGTTGGGCGATACAAATTATAATCGAATCGCACGACTTGCGATCTCGATAGAAATGTTGGGCGAGGCGAAATATAATCGGATCGCACGATGTGCGACTACGGTGAAGAGTTGGTTGATGCAGATAAATAGTGCCCAAGAGATAGTTGGTTACGTTACGGCGAAACTCATTTGAGTACGACTGAAAAACATGCGAAACTTAGAGGGCGAGATCGTATGACTTGAGGGTTCGATGTTGGATAATCAGTAACTCAGTTACGCTATCAAGGTATAGCAGGATGCGGCAAATCGGAAAAACGAGTTGATGCTTATGGAAAAGTTCGTTGCGAACTTGGATGTATGTGATGCGAGTTAAGTTGACGTTGGAACGGATTCGAAGTCGACCCTCTTGCTATCGAAATTGATATGAACTATCAAAATCGACACGCCAAGAAACGTAAGCACGATATGAGAAAACACAACGGGGTAGGCCTATGATATCGAGATTTTCAAAAATAATAATGCAAGAATGAACGAACTGGTTGATCATGAACTTTGTGATTGATCAAGACGAGACTATAAGTCATCGACGATTGTTCGATGCTTATAGCATCTCGTGTGTCGACCGCAATACAAGATAGACTCGAACTCGATACGAGTAGATATTTTGTAAATTGCGAAATCATCGACGGCAGTGCATGACTTTACTCAGAGGATAGTTGTGCATCAGTTGCGCCGATAGAAATAGTTTTGTCCAAAATTGGGTGGTCGTATAGAAATCGTCGGAACGTGATTTGGCTCCGAAATAAGATATAGCATGGTTCGTAGTAAACTGTCCTTCGGTGATGATCCACAATTATCGAGCGTAGCTTCGGGACAGCTGACCCTAGAAGACTTCACCGCCAAATCAAATTGAATGTTACAGACCGTAAGATGACCCATGCGATGTCACATACAAAATTGCATCGGTAACAAATACAGTGTGGTACATGTTGACGATAAGTCCAGGCGATCGTTGGAACCGCTTTCGATTGAGAACGATGTAGCTTGTTTTTGAGTATTTATCGGATGAATGCTTGAATAGTTATGTTGGTCGACGATCGAACTAGAAATTTACCAACGAACTTGGTGATTCGGATAGGCGATTGTGAGAGTCGTGCTATGCATGAGAGGGAACGATAAGGGAATGACTTACAAGTTATGTCTTAGATTGGATTCACCTTACAATTGAGCTTGCGTGAATCGAACTTATATTTGATGTTGCGAGACGGACGAGTTTAGAATTTGGATAGAAATTTTCTACTCGATAGGAATCAAATGTAAGACGCGCCGTAAAGACCTTCGTGTTAAGGTGAGTCGTTGCCTTGAGCATTGTCGACTTGAATTAAACTTTGTGTCGGATAGATTGTGGTCTTTGTGCAATGTCAATTTAAAGTTGTGTCGGGAGAATTTAAGCACGGTCTCTGGGTAAGTCACCTAGCGAACGTAGTCCTGAATGTTGATGCTTTTGCAAGTCAACAAAAGGGAATCATGTCGAGATAAGATACGAAGTGAAACATCAGAAATAGTTGGATAGCGACGTCGAACGCAAGGCGTTGCGGAGACTCGTTGTGACCGGATGCACGACGGCTTGACGCGACGCATTGGATTGATAGTCCCAATAAAACTTACGAAGTGAGAAATGCAATTTTTGAATCGCATCGTATACCTTGACTTTTGTTGGACGATCGCGTATGTATCAATATGCATGTGCGCTAGAATTGCGAGAACAAGCACCAGATCCAAGTCCGATCGAGAGTACGAGATGGCAAGTAATTGAGAATAAGAAGTTACATGTTAGCGTTGTTCCGATATCTTACAACTGAGCTTGGATGAAATGCATATATTGGTGGGACGCCTAAAATATGTGTATGATTCCAAACTAAGTTGTATGATCCAAACGATAGTGAGACGAGATCGTGGAACGATCTAGTGAAACCCTTGGAAATTTAGTATTGGTTTCGGTTCGAGGACGAACCTTGTTTTGAGTGATATATTATGTAATGCCCCGCTCCGCACGTTGCATTATGCTGAGTCGTTGACTCGAAGAGTTGCGTTGACCCGATTGCGTATCGATGCGAATCGATACAAGGGTTATGTTGTCCCGAGAAATACATCAATGCAAATCGATGCAAAGAGTTACATCGACCCGAGGAAAGCATCGAGTAATATCAATGCAAGTGTTAAGTTGGCCCGAGGGAAAAGATTGAGTTGGTTCGAAGATTCTACGAAATCGAATCGACGCAAGGCAATTGACCGAATCGAATAAGTATTGATTTTAGTTAGTTTCATGTGCAGGCTATACGTTTACGCTGAAATATTAGAGGTCGACATTTTGCCTTATTCAGAAAGGGGTCCGCGAAACCAATCGTCGCCTTGCGACGGACTAAGGCGTTGGTACGACAAGCCAAATCGGACGTATAATTCAATGAAGCACGAAGTACTCGAATGGCTAAGTCAGAAGAGTTGGCCGTGCAACGAAGTTATAAAATCGAGCCGCATCGGCTCGGCGAAACGACAAGGCATATCGACTCAAGGTGGGGGGACATTGACTCTCTTTCCTACTCCTTCGTGCCTAACTAAAATATATATCATTGTATGCTGAGTTAACCTATCAACCCCACAGGCGTGGCTCGATAGAGAGATAAACATAGTGCGTGTCGAACACTAGATAGAATAATTGAAATGAATCGTACAGCAAATGTACAAGTCGCTATGGAACATTGAATATCTTAAAGGCGAGCGCCTCGGTGCGCAAGCCATAAGAACATGGGATAACTGTATCGACGAGTGCCCCAGTGCATAAGTCATTCCGTGCCCCCGCACACGAGTTAGCATGCTAAAACATTGAAAGACTATATCTGTGCGAGTGCCTCAGTGCACGAGCGATAGAACATTGAATACCTTATCGAGGCGTGCCTCAGTTGCACGAGTCGGAAGGATGGAGCATAAGTATAACGCGTTGAATACTAAGGCGTAGAATGGAAACACGGCTTCGAGGCGTGCATTGAATGCACGATGCAAGAAAAGACGGCGAATGTGCGCAGCTGCATAATACTTACAAAAGATGGCGTCGTTGCGACGAGGAGAACAGTTGTGGCATAGATGTGGCATAACTGTCGATGCAGCATGGTGCCTTCGAAATGTTCGTGGCCTTCGGGGCGTTCATTGAGAACATTAGGGCGTTATGCCAATTGAAATAGATATAGACAAACTTGCTTGGTTGTATGAAAGATAAGATGCGTTGCTTGGTCAAATGGACTTAAAGACATATTGCCCGTGCACGGGTGTTATCTTCCCTTGAACGTTGTTCACCAGGGCGCTGGGACCGTTCTGCCTAGGAGGGACTGCAGATAAAGTCGGTATAGTTGGTGCACTTCATTTAGACGGGTAGCGACCTTCTAGTGAATGTGATAAGCCACTTACTCGAGTATTTCGGGAATCCTCTGATTATTTGGGTTAACAACCGCAAGAGAGTGATCATCGTCTTACCTATTCAATTTGATAAATGTAAGTCCATTCTAGCCCGGAAAGCTAGTGACCTTCATATAGTTAAGGGTGATGGGTCGAAAGTGCAAGGTACACTCATATTGTGCACATATAGATCCGTATAGAGAGCATTTATAACATGACAGGGAAAGCTGATAGGCGTATTCACCTTGCGTCGGTGCAAGGGCGAGTGCGTCGATGTTGGTAAGATATCACGATAACAACACGGGATTGCTATTGGTTGCCTGTTTACTTATTATAATCGAATAACATGCTTGTCTTGATAACATGCTTACAGTCTTCGAATTATGCCATGAACTGATCCTAAGGAGAACATAGAAAGAGAACTAAATTGTATGTTTGCATGAATCAATACAATACTAAATGTCCGTTTGTTAAGTGGGTTTTTGATCAGTACAGCGAGGACGAAAGTACTAATCCCCACTAGTTTGCTAGCAGGTTCAGGGATTGGTCTGCTCGCGACGGAGCTTCGCTTGAACGCATTGAGGCTTGGAATGCTAAAGCGTATTGAGGCATGCGACCGCATTGACGCTCGAACATGCAACAGGATTGATGCGACCGAGATATAGAAGGCATAATGTATGGAATGGTAAAATCCTTTGTGGACAAAAGAGAACCTGAGTGTTGTAGCCAATCTGGCATATATTGTTGGGCTATCGAAAGCCTTTGTAATCTCATTTCGAATATCAATAAAGAGAATTGTTTCGTATACTCTGTTTTCCTTCGTTGTTAATATCAACTCAAAGATAACCATTTGAGAACTTGTCATCTTGCCTTGCACGAGCGCAACTCCAGGCTCGTGCGGCATCACGCCCCCTGCGAGGACGATGATTCGGGTGATTCCGGGTCAGGACGTGACAGTATTGAGAGATGAGAGAGAGCAGGGTGACTAGTATTGTGAGAAGAGTGAGGTTGAGTAATTGTAATCTTGGCCTCGTGCCCACCTATGTAATCTTTGTTTCAATATCAATAAAGAGCTATTTGCTTGACTTGTATTTTTTTAAGTTTTCGCTGATATTAATCATTGTTTCTGCTTGGGACTTCCGTGCGACGACCCCGTCGCTTAGCTTGTAATCGGCCATTATGGAACCTGCCTTGCGTAAGCGCAATCTAGGCTCACGCGACATCATGCCTTAGCGAGGAGGATCGGTCCTACAGGACTGGGGCGTGACACGTTGTGCCATACTAATTTCCTTCTAGAGTCGAAGAATGTTGACTTCCCCTATCAATTCCTTTTCTCGTGCCGCTAAGAGCCCATCCAGAATATCAGATTGCATGGAGTTCTGAGTAGCCCTGAGTTCAGCCTCCTTGTCCTCCAGAGATGGTCGGGACATGTTCTTCACCCAGCTCCGGATAGCTCTTTTAGTATGCTTGAGGATGTGCACCATGCGGAACTGAGTCGTTCCCTCCTGCCGATAGTGAAGCCCCTCTGCCACTGCCTCCATATAGCCCTCGGACAAGTACCAGCTGTTGTTGTAGCGAAAATGGTGTGATTTCCAAGTGGGTCGCTTAGTGAAGCCAAACCTGATCGGGGAGTGATCACTAGTCCCAGCAGCTAGGCCCTCTGCCACTGAATTCGGGAAGCAACAAAATCACTCACTATTATCCAGAGCCCTGTCAAGATGGCAGACAACTCTGTGGTGAACAGCCTTTTTGTGCCAGGTCCGGATGTGTCCCGCTCTCTCCAGCTCCCTCAGGCCATATGTGTGTTTGTGTGTGTGCTGTAGACAAGCCAGGATTTGGATACAGCGGGGTCAAAATCGACTAGAAAATTTTTAGTTCAAAAAGATAATAAAAATTTAGAGGTAAATAATTACATAACTTAGTCACAAATCTAATTTTCTATACATAACATTGGTCGTCTATTCTAGTTTTCCTATTGTAGCTGCTCATTTTTCTATCATTTTTTAAAATATGATTCGTATTAAAGTGTACATTGATTCTAACCCAATATAATCATAACCTTAAACTTTCGTGTCACTCCAGTCAGGTCATACAAGACATTTATAATCAATTTTGACCATTTCATCGAGGAGATTTTGTGTATCTTAAAATTCATACTTGGATCCTACCATTTTAGTCATGAACCTTGTCATCCTAGGGTCTTATAAATAAATAAATAAATATATTTTTTCTCCCTCAAGGAAAAATAAGATTTTTTTTTGTTATATGGGAAACATGTAATTGGGATTATATATATATATATATATATATATATATATATATATATATATATATATATATATATATATATATATATATACACACACAGACTTACCCCCCCCCAAAGCTCCCCATTCCGCTGTCATAGCCGAATGACCGTTCCTACCGCCCGCCCTCGGCGTCGGGGTCGCCCAGCTCCGGCGGACCACCGCCTCCCTCACCCCTACCTCCCCTGGCGCAGTTCTAGTGGCTCGTCCGCCGCTCGCGAGCGCGCGCCGGAGCTTGCGAGGTCGGCCCCAGATTGGACTCCCGCTCAACCGGCCTTGGTTGGCTTTACCACCGCCAAGGTGGCACCAAAGCTCCGGTGGCCGCCCACGCCACCGCCCCGATCCCAGCTCCAGCCGATGGCGGCATCCCATCCCTTCGAGCCGGCACGAACACCGCCCTCGGAGGAGCTCAGCCCCCCTCCCCCACGGCCTCGCTCCTCCACTCTGGTGGCCCCCGTCACTGGAGGCGACGCGCGGCCTCCCCCTTCCGTCTGGCCCGAGGGAACGCGCTGCCTGCCTGCAAGCAGCCTCGGACTCCGGGCCCTCCCACCCGATTTTTTTGAATTCGAACTCTGCGAATTTGAATTTCCCGCCCGTCTCCTCCTCGGAGCCCTATGCGCCCTACTCTTCCACAGGGAGCCATGCGCCCGCCTCGTGGAGAGGCGGCTGTGCGCCACCTCCTTTTGCGCTGGGCTTTGGCTATGCGCCCACCCCCCGTCTCAACCAATCCATCCCTAAGACTATATCATAATCGGCCATCGGGAACTCTATCAATCTAGCGGGGAACTCTCTACCGCTAACTACGATCCGACACGAGGAAAACACTCTATCTACTCCCACAAGTTCGTTACCAGTAAGTATATTGAGTCTTACTGATAATGACTCGGGCTCCAGCCCTATCCGTGTCGTGAATCGTGCAGACATAAATGAATGCAATGCACCAGAATCAAATAACGCTGATGCTGGGAAGGTATTGACGAGAATAGTACCTGCCACCACCTCACCTGGTGCCAATCCTTCCTATCCCATGGTCAAAGCCAGCACTTGACCATGTCCTCTGGGTGCAGGTCCCCTCTGCTGAAAACTTCTCTGTCGGCTCTGGATCAGGGCTTGGGCTTGGGCATACTGCTGCGGTCTCTGCTGCTAGAATGCCTGGGCCTGAGGCGGCAAGGGCCTCGGGGACGGGTACTGCTGCTGCTGCTGGACTAATACTGGAACTGGTCCTCTAACTGAAGGACTAGAGAAGGCTGATGAAGATGAACTCCCCCTGTTCGGACAGTTCCCAACCCTGTGGTCCGTGGCACCACAAACCAAGCACAATCCCTGTGCTTTGCGACACTCTGATACCACATGCCCTGGCTTCCCACAGTGTGAACATCCCACTGCGAAAGAGAGCTTCTGCTTCTGCTGCTGAGGGTGCGTCGGGGTTGAATATTGAACCGACATCACTGAGGCCGCCCGCCTCGGAGCTCCAATAGTCAAAGCCCTGGCTGCCGGGGCTGGTGCTGAAGACTGATTCATCTGGCTGTGGGATCGCTTTCGACCCCCGGTCCGATCCACAATCCTCTGGGAGGTATACTCGTGCTTTCGGGCTGCTCTCAATACTGCATAAAAAGTCTGATGCTCAAACTGCTCCACTGCCAATAAAATCTCCAGGTGGAGTCCCTGTTGGAATCGCTGGGCTCTGTCGAACTCGGTCGCTACCAAGTTGGGAGCAAACCGACTAAGCCTCGAAAACTTGGCCGCATACCCGTCGACCGTCCTACCCATCTGCTTCAAATTAGTGAACCTCGTCTGTAGATCGTACCGAGCTACAACGTCAAAATACTTGGTCTGAAATCTCTCTCGGAATACTACCCAAGCAATAGGTGCGACTAATCCAACGGCCTGCGACGCCCACCAGCTGCGGGCAAAATCCAATAGCTGCAGGCGCACCACGGCCACCTTCTCGTTCTCGGGCGTCTTCGTCGCTTCTAGAATCACTTCTGTGTCCTGAAGCCAATCATCTGCGACAATAGCATCTTCGCTACCATCGAAGAATGGAGGGTTCAAGCGCTTGAAGCTGTTGGCTGTACTGCTACCTTAATGACCACCTCTGGTCAGAGCATCTGCCACTGCCTGGTGCAAGGCATCTCCTCGACGGTCTTGGGAAGCTAATAATGTCCTGATGAGACCCACCAAAGTGCCATCATCCGGCTCTGCAGGCTGGACGGGCAGTACCGGTGGCTCTTGACCCCTAGTAGGCATGACTCTGGAGGCTACTCCTGAATGTTGGGCTTGATCTCCAGGTTGCTGCTGGTCCATGGGTGGTGCTCCGCCTTGCCGATCGGTAGGACCAGGAATAATGCCGCTGAAGAAGACGACATAGAAAACAATAAGGAAGGACCAGGACAGATCAAACATACAAGCATGTGATCAGGTCAAGAATCCATGGATTTAGAGGATACGAGCAGAGATCAAGGGCGAATTCTGATTGAGACATCTATTCGGTAAACCCTCGCATATCTTGATTCACGAGACCTGCATGGGCCACCATTTAAACCATGTAACGTCCCAGACCCAGAATACTGGAGAGCGGGGGCGTACATAGCCAGCTACGTATATTGAAGTGCAACCTACCTCGCTATACGGTCACGGCTGTCTAGACACATGAGGGTTTAACTACAAGCCATCAGTCTCATATGGTCATGAACAAGCCTATTATCTCAATCTCAAGCAAGTAATAGCAGTTACAAGATGTCAGAACATCAAATATACAATAGTACAGCGTCCCATACATTACATATTTGGATGATCATGAAGCTAGTCGTACAAAATGTCAAGACTAGCAAGAATTTCAGTCATACATGATCAACCCTAGGATTTGTCAATCATGTTACAGCCCGTGGGCAGACAGTAAATAAAGTTGCAATCGAGCTAAACAAGTGCTCGTCGGCTAAACGCCTCAAAAGAAAATTTTTATAATAGAGAGGGAGAGCCAAAATAAACCCACTCGTTGCCAGGGTTACGCCTGGCGGTCACCATCTGGCTGGAAGGTAGGTAGATCCTCTGGAGCTGCTCTGATATCTGGCCATACAAAACCAGCTGGGTTAGATCCCAGAAAGAGCAAGTGCCACAAAGGAGGCTTCACTTATGTAATGCCTGTGGTTCGTATTACGTATTTTGGAATACGTGTACGTATTTTATCTTGTATTGCATGATTCCTTGCTTAGTTTTCTTCATGGCTTGGTTTATTCTTGGGTTGGTTCGACTTGGCTCGGTTTGCTTGGTTCATTATGAACCAAGGGTGAACCCCGTACCTACCACCACCATCCCCATTTATTAACCCCACTTCCTTCTCTCTCTTCATTACTCTTCTTCTTTCCTCCATTACTTCTTCACCTACCAGAGAGAGGGAGAGAGAGGTCTAGGCAAGTACAACTTGTTTCATGGAGGAACTCCAATTTTATTGCTTCATTCTCTTCCTTACAGCATTTTAACTTACTTTAGTACTTGGCATTTCCACTTTCCATGGCTAGATTCTTGTAGATCTAAGTTTACCTTATTTTCGAAATTCTTGGGTTTTGATCTACTTAATCTTGTTATTTCTAAGTCTTGATGGTTCCATGTTGTAGAGCATTTTTATTCTGTCCCGTTTTGACCTATAGAAGTTCAGATTTGGACCCCGGATGAAGGTTTTATGCAGCTTGGAAGCCATGGCTTCATGGTGTACTTCTACTCGAAAATTTGGAGAAGAAGCACAGTCCGAACCGCATGGCAGCACTTGACCGCATGAACATTCATGCGGCAAGTCTTTCCAGCCGCTTATGCTCACTGTGCTAGCCGCATGCTCTATTGCCTGGACTGGACCGCATGACAAGTTCATGCGGCAGGTACTCGATTCAGCCGCATGGACTGTTCTCTCCCCAGCCGCATGACAAGTTCATTCCCAGTCGCATAAAATTCCTTTATCCTCTGGCCGCATGGGACTCGACTCGGTTCAGCCGCATAGCCCTTTGCTCTGCGGGTCGCATGAACCCGAGTCCGTTCCAGCCGCATGAGAGCCTTTCCGTTTTAGCCGCATGCGCCTGACCCTATTCAGCCGCATGGACTGTTCTCTTCCCAGCCGCATGAGATCACTCCTGGCCGCATAGGGCTTCATAATTTCTGAGCCGCATATGCATTGCTCCCCGCAGCCGCATGGACCTATGTCCCCGCCTGCCGCATATGCACAGCTTCTCCGCCCGCCGCATGAGACTGAGCCCTTCATGGCCGCATGGATTCCAACAACCCAGCCGCATGCGCTTGAGCTTCCTTTTAGTCCTGAGCCGCGTGCCTACTTCATGTTGAACCCGAACTCTTGGGCCGCATGAACCCTCTTGAGTTGACCGCATGGACTCATCTCCCATTGTGTCGCATGGCTCCTTCCCATGTCCTGTCTTGTTATTTTATTTCTATTATGATTGTTGTTAACTCATCCCGTGTGACTCCCAGTGTACTTGGGTCTCTTGTACTATACTATCCTGCACTTGTACCCTGAACACGACAGTGACCCGTAGTAGTGCACTCCTGACAAGTAAACTTGACATGACATGATAGTGGCCCGCCGTGGCGCACTCCTGACAAGTAGACTTGATATGATAACCTGACATGATATATCTTGATAAGCTGTTGCGACGGCTACCTGACATGACATGACCTGTATAATTAACCCGTACACCGTGGGCGATTGTGCTTGTACAAATAATCCAGTCCTATATTGTATCATGTCTAGGATGGGACTCCTGAGTACCACGGTCAAGAGTACCTACTGAAATGGACTAAGGCTAAATAACTAGATTAATACATTAGTCATAAAGAGATCTCCCAGCTACAGGCAATCCTGTTACCTGGGCGCGCCTGGGATCTGTAGCCTGCCGTCGAGTAGGACACATTTCCAGCACACTGTCATGTGTTGCACCCTTCAAGCTACTTAAGGGTACATGTGTTTCCTGGACGATGTACCCACCTGAATTCAACCCCTAATTTTTGACCTGGGTAACCTGGATGGTCTGTAGGGCTTGTGGCTGTGGAATAATCTCACTGCATCTTGCTAGTAACTAGGCCTGTGATAACCCTAGTTAGTTAAAGTATCAAACCGTACTCATTGCTTGGCCGTGATTGATTGAATGGAGAATAATCTGTCTAGTCTTGATCCTGTACAAAATTGTTTCATGTCTTGATTTTCTTATATTATCTTGCTGATAAATGGGAGAAACCAAGTTCGGTTCAGACGAAGGGTTACAATCCCGGTCCTTATTTGGTTTAAGGATTGTAACCTAGTTATCTGAATGGTCCCATGGTTATCTTACCGTATATCCTCGTGATGTTATATTATCTCCAGTTTTACTATATATTATTATCTTCTGTGCTAATTGCTGGTTTTAGTTCCTAAGTGAAGCTTCCTTTGTGGCACTTGCTCTTTTTGGGATCTGACCCAGCTGGTTTTGTATGGCCAGATTTCGGAGCAGCTCCAGAGGATCTACCGACTTTCCAGCCCGATGGTGATCACCAGACGTAACCAGGGCAACAAGTGGGTTTATTTTTGATCTCCCACTTTATTGTAAAAATATTCTTTTGAGGCGTTTAGCCGTCGAGCACCTGTTTAGCTCGATTGCACTTACTTACTGTCTGCCTACGGGCTGTAACATGATTGACAGATCCTAGGGTTGATCATGTATGACTAAAACTCTTGCTAGTCCTAACATTTTGTAACGATTAGCTTCATGATAAACTGAATATGTAATGTTTGGGACGCCTTACTATTGTATATTTGGTGATCTTACATCTTGTAACATTTACTTACTTGCTTGCGATTGAGACACTAGGCTTGTTCATGACCTTAAGAGACTATTGGCTTGTAGTTAAACCCTCATGTATCTAGACAGCCGTGACCGTATAGCGAAATAGAATCCATTTCATATACGTAGCTGGCTATGTCTGCCCCCGCTCTCCAGTATTCTGGTTCTGGGGCGTGACATGGTTTAAGTGGTGGCCCATGCAGGTCTTGTAAATCAAGATATGTGAGGGTTTACCGAATAGATGTCTCAATCAATATTCGCCCTTGATCTCTGCTCGTATCATCTGAATCCCTGGATTCTTGTCCCGATCATATGCTTGTATCGTTGATCTGTCTTGGTCCTTCCTTATTGTTCTCCATGTCGTCTTCTTCAGCGGCATCGTTCCTGGACCTGCCGGCCAGCAAGGCGGAGCACTTCCCGTGGATCAGCAGCAACCCGGGGATCAAGCCCAGCATTCCGGAGTAGCCTCCAGAGTCGTGCCTTCTGGCGGAGAGCCACCAGTCCAGCCAGTTCAGCCAGCCGAACCTGATGATGGCACTTTGGTAGGACTCGTCAGGACCTTGATAGCTTCCCAAGATCGTCGAGGAGATGCCTTGCACCAGGTAGTGACGGATGCTTTGACCAGGGGCGGTCATCAGGGTAACAGCGCGGCCAACAGCTTCAAACGCTTGAACCCTCCCTTCTTCGATGGTAGTGAAGATGCGATCGCTGCAGATGCTTGGCTTCAGGACACAGAGGTGATTCTAGAAGCAGCCAGGACCCCAGAGAACGAGAAGGTGGTCGTGGTGCGCCTGCAGTTGTTAGATCTTGCCCACAGCTGGTGGGCAACTCAGGCCGTTGTATTAGCAGCACCCATTGCTTGGGCGGTGTTTAGAGAGAGATTCCAGACCAAGTATTTTGATGTTGTAGCTCGGTATGATCTATAGACGAGGTTCACCAATCTGAAGCAGATGGGCAGGACGGTCGATGGATATGCGGCCGAGTTTTCGAGACTCAGTCGGTTTGCTCCCACTTTGGTGGCAACCGAGTATGATAGTGCCCAGCGATTTCAGCAGGGGCTTCACCTGGAGATTCTATTGGCGGTTGAGCAGTTTGAGCATCAGACTTTTGATGCAGTCTTGAGAGCAGCTAGGAGGCATGAGTATACCTCCCAGAGGATCGTGGATAGGGCCGGAGGTCGGAAGAGATCCCACGGCCAGATGAATCAGTCTTCAGCCCCAGCCCCGGCAGCCAGGGCTTTGACTATTGGAGCTCCGAGGCGGGTGGCCTCCATGACGTCGGTTCAGCATTCAGCCCCGGCGTACCCTCAGCAGCAGCAGCAGAAGCAGAAGCAGAAGCAGTCTTCCGCAGTGGGATGTTCTCATTGTGGGAAGCCAGGCCATGTAGTGGCAGAGTGTCGCAGGGCACAGAGATTGTGTCTGGCTTGTGGAGCAGCAGACCATAGGGTTGGATCCTGCCCGAATAGGGGTAGTTCATCATCGTCCAACCTTTCTAGCTCTTCGGTGAGAGGACTAGCTCCGGTCCAGCAGCAGTATCCATTGCCGAGGCCCTTGCCGCCTCATTCCCAAGTATTCCAGCAGCAGAACCCCCAGCAGCATACTCAGGCCCAAGCCTTGAGTCAGAATAGGCAGCGAGGATTTCAGCAGAGGGGACCAGCACCCCGAGGGCATGGTCAGGCTATGGTTATGACCGCAGAGGAAGGATTGGCACCAGGAGAGGTAGTGGCAGGTACTATTCTCGTCAACTCCTTTCCAGTTTCAGCTTTATTTGATTCTGGTGCATCACATTCTTTTATGTCTGCACGATTCGTGACACGGATAGGATTGGAGCCCGAGTCATTATCAGTAAGGCTCAATATACTTACTGGTAGTGGACTTGTGGGAGTAGATAGAGTGTTTTCCTCGTGTCGGATCGTAGTCGGCGGTAGAGAATTTTTCGCTAGATTGATAGAATTCCCGATGGCCGATTATGATGTGGTCTTAGGGATGGATTGGTTGAGAAACCAGTATGCTAGAATAGACTGCCATATTGGTAGAGTTGTTTTTAGAATTCCAGGCGAGCCAGAGTTTTCCTTCTCCCGAGGTGAAGTTGAGCCTTCTCCTTCAGTGTTGCGGATGGCAGTAGCAGCAGTGCAGTTGCCCCGGATAGTTGAAGAGTTTTCAGATATTTTCCCAGAAGAGCTTCCAGGTATGCCGCCAGAACGGGAGATCGAGTTCACCATAGACTTGATTCCTGGGACGACCCCAGTATCAGAGAGAGTCTACAGGATGGCGCCTTCAGAATTGGAGATCTTGTGCAAGATGATTGAAGAACTTCGAACCAAGGGATTCATTCGTGCTAGTGGATCGCCTTGGGGAGCCCCGATGCTTCTTGTGAAAAAGAAGGATGGTACGTCCAGGTTATGTGTTGATTATCGTACCTTGAACTCAGTGACAATCAAGAACAGATACCCTCTCCCGAGGATAGATGACTTGTTTGATCAACTCAAAGGGGCGTCAGTATTTTTGAAGATTGACTTGCGGTCAGGATATCATCAGATCTGCGGTCAGGATATCATCAGATCAGAGTCAGAGAGCAAGACATCCCGAAGACAGCTTTTAGATCGAGGTATGGGCATTGGGAGTTCCTTGTTATGCCCTCTGGAGCAACCAATGCGTCGGCGGTATTCATGGATCTCATGAATCGCATCTTCATGCCTTACTTGGATCAGTTTGTGATTGTATTCTTGCATGATATCCTGGTCTACAGTAAGAGTGAGGAGAAGCATGAGCAGCATCTCCGTGTGGTTCTTCAGACTTTCAGGGAGCACCAGTTATATGCCAAGTTCAGTAAATGCGAGTTCTGGCTCGATCGTATTTCGTACTTGGGTCACATCATCACCAGAGGAGGAGTAGAAGTGGATCCCCAGAAGATTGTGGCTATTGAGTCTTGGCCAGTGCCCAGCACAGTCGCAGAAGTTCGCAGTTTCCTTGGATTGCCCGGCTACTACCGACGGTTTGTTTCAGATTTTGCTCGAATTTCGGTGCCGTTGACCCAGTTGACCCGCAAGGAGGTGCAGTTTGCTTGGACAACAGAATGTCAGGATTCATTCGAGAAGTTGAAGCGAGGCTTGATGACGGCTCCCATTCTCACACTTCCAGATGGAACTGGAGGATTTTCAGTATATTGTGATGCTTCCGGCAGAGGCCTAGGATGTGTTCTGATGCAGCATGGGAAGGTAATAGCTTATGCGTCATGCCAACTTTGTGATCATGAGAAGAATTACCCAACCCATGACTTGGAGCTGGCAGCAGTAGTTTTTGCGCTTAAGTTTTGGAGGCACTACTTGTACGGAGATAGGGTGGAGATTTTTACCGACCACAAGAGTCTGAAGTATGTTTTCACCCAGAAGGATCTTAACATGCGTCAGAGGAGATGGTTGGAACTTCTTGTGGATTATGATGTCAACTTGCAGTATCATCCCGGGAAGGCCAACGTTGTTGCAGATGCATTGAGCAGGAGAGCCGGAGTTTATTTCCTAACAGCGCCACCAGAGCTGTTAGCAGATCTTCAGAAGATGGGTATTGAAGTTGTCCTCCCTTCCAGTGTGGCATTGATGGCCAGCATACAAGTTCAGTCCACTATAGTCGAGAGGATCCGGATGGCGCAGACAGCAGATTCCAAGCTTCAGCGACTCAAAGCAGAGTGTGAAGCATGACGAAGACCAGAGTTGTGTATTCATGAAGATGGTACACTTAGGCATGGTAAGCGTCTTTGTGTACCCAGTGGAGATATCAGACAAGAGATCATGGCAGAGGCTCACAGTTTGCAGTATTCCATTCATCCGGGCGGTACGAAGATGTACCGTGATATCCGTCAGCACTTTTGGTGGAATGGCATGAAGAGGGAGACAGCCCGGTTTGTCTCTCGTTGTTTAGTCTGCCAACAAGTTAAGGCTGAACATCAGAGGCCCGCTGGACTTCTTCAGCCTTTGTCGATTCCAGAATGGAAGTGGGAACATGTGACCATGGATTTTGTGACTGGATTACCTAGGTCCCCAGCGGGTCGAGATGCTATTTGGGTTATAGTTGACAGGCTCACGAAGGTAGCTCACTTCCTCCCGTTCAGAGTTGGTCAGTCGACAGCTCAGTTAGCAGAGATATACCTCAGGCAGATTGTCAGGTTGTACGGAGTGCCATTCAGTATCACCTCGGACCGAGATTCAAGATTCACGTCACACTTTTGGCGTAGCCTGCAGGAGAGTTTGGGAACTCGTCTCCAGTTCAGTTCAGCATATCATCCACAGACAGATGGTCAGTCGGAGCGTACAATCCAGACTCTCGAAGATATGTTGAGATCTTGCACACTTGACTTCGGTGGTTCATGGAAAGATCACCTGCACCTGGTGGAGTTTTGGTACAACAACAGTTTCCAGGCCAGCATCCAGATGGCACCATTCGAGGCACTGTATGGTAGGAAGTGCAGATCCCCGCTAGCATGGGACGATGTCGGAGAGAGGCAGATGCTTGGCCCAGAAATGATTGCCCAGACAGTTGAAGTGGTCAGAAAAGTCAGGGATCATCTTCGAGTTGCCCAAGATTGCCAGCGCCATTGGGCCGATTCTCATCGACGCCCTCTCGAATTTTCTGTCGGTGACCATGTATTTCTGAGGATTTTGCCTAACCGTGGCGTCATTCGTTTCGGCGTACGGGGAAAGCTTAGTCCTAGGTATATAGGGCCATTTGATATTCTTGAGCGAGTAGGAGATGTGTCCTATCGTCTCGCTCTTCTGCCGTCGCTAAGCGAGGTGCATGACGTGTTCCATGTACCCAATTACGACGGTATATCCCGGACCCGAGCCACATCCTGGATCATTCAGAATTGGTTGTTGGTACCAACCTTTCGTATGAGGAGCGGCCCGTGTCCATATTGGACCGAAGAGAGAAGACACTCAAGAACAAGACTATCAAGTTAGTCCGAGTTGCTTGGGGTCATCACTCTTTGGGGGAGTCAACGTGGGAGCGTGAGGATGACATCCGATTGCGGTATCCCGACTTGTTTGACTCGTGAGGTATAATGTCTTCCTTATGCCTCATGCCTTCGATTCCTTGCTTGAATGAGTGATTGCCTGCCTAGTTATAGCTTGCTTGTGATTAATATAGCTTGTCCTCGCCTCTCTAGCCTCTTAATGAAATTCCGAGGACGGAATTCTTTTAAGGTGGGTAGAGTTGTAATACATGTGGTTCGTATTACGTATTTTGTAATACGTGTACGTATTTTATCTTGTATTGCATGATTCATTGCTTAGTTTTCTTCATGGCTTGGTTTATTCTTGGGTTGGTTCGGCTTGGCTCGGTTTGCTTGGTTCATTATGAACCAAGGGTGAACCCCCTACCTACCCCTACCATTCTCATTTATTAACCCCACTTCCTTCTCTCTCTTCATTACTCTTCTTCTTTCCTCCATTACTTCTTCACCTACCAGAGAGAGGGAGAGAGAGGTCTAGGCAAGTGAAACTTGCTTCATGGAGGAACTCCAATTTTATTGCTTCATTCTCTTCCTTACAGCATTTTAACTTACTTTAGTACTTGGCATTTCCACTTTCCATGGCTAGATTCTTGTAGATCTAAGTTTACCTTATTTTCAGAATTCTTGGGTTTTGATCTACTTAATCTTGTTATTTCTAAGTTTTGATGGTTCCATGTTGTAGAGCATTTCATTCTGCCCCATTTTGACATATGGAAGTTCAGATTTGGACCCCGGATGAAGGTTTTATGCAGCTTGGAAGCCATGGCTTCATAGTATACTTCTTCTCGGAAATTTGGAGAAGAAGCACAGTCCGAGCCGCGTGGCAGCACTTGACCGCATGAACATTCATGCGGCAAGTCTTTCCAGCCGCTTATGCTCACTGTGCTAGCCGTATGCTCTATTGCCTGGACTGGACCGCATGACAAGTTCATACGGCAGGTACTCGATTCAGCCGCATGGACTGTTCTCTCTCCAGCCGCATGAGAAGTTCATTCCCAGCCGCATAAAATTCCTTTATCTCCTGGCCGCATGGGACTCGACTCGGTTCAGCCGTATAGCCCTTTGCTCTGCGGGCCGCATGAACCCGAGTCCGTTCCAGCCGCATGAGAGCCTTTCCCTTTTAGCCGTATGCGTCTGACCCTATTCAGTCGCATGGACTGTTCTCTTCCCAGCCGCATGAGATCACTCCTGGCCGCATAGGGCTTCATAACTTCTGAGCCGCATATGCATTGCTTCCCGCAGCCGCATGGACCTATGTCCCCGCCTGCCGTATATGCACAGCTTCTCCGCCCGTCGCATGAGACTGAGCCCTTCCTGGCCGCATGGATTCCAACAACCCAGCCGCATGCGCTTGAGCTTCCTTCTAGTCCTGAGCCGCGTGCCTGCTTCATGTTGAACCCGAACTCTTGGGCCGCATGAACCCTCTTGAGTTGACCGCATGGATTCATCTCCCATTGAGCCACATGGCTCCTTCCCATGTCCTGTCTTGTTATTTTATTTCTATTATGATTGTTGTTAACTCATCCCGTGTGACTCCCAGTGTACTTGGGTCTCTTGCACTATACTATCCTGCACTTGTACCCTGAACACGACAGTGACCCGTAGTGGTACACTCATAACAAGTAAACTTGACATGACATGATAGTGGCCCGCCGTGGTGTACTCCTGACAAGTAGACTTGATATGATAACCTGACATGATATATCTTGATAAGCTGTTACGACGGCTACCTGACATGACATGACCTGTATAATTAACCCGGACACCGTGGGCGATTGTGCTTGTACAAATAATCCAGTCCTGTATTGCATCATGTCTAGGATGGGACTCCTGAGTACCACGGTCAGGAGTACCTACTGAAATGGACTAAGGCTAAATAACTAGATTAATACATTAGTCATAAAGAGATCTCCCAGCTACAGACAATCCCGTTACCTGGGCGCGCCTGGGATCTGTAGCCTGCCGTCGAGTAGGGCACATTTCCAGCACACTGTAATGTGTTGCACCCTTCAAACTACCTAAGGGTACATGCGTTTCCTGGACGATGTACCTACCTGAATTCAACCCCTAATTTTTGACCTGGGTAACCTGGATGGTCTGCAGGGCTTGTGGCTGTGGAATAATCTCACTGCATCTTGCTAGTAACTAGGCCTGTGATAACCCTAGTTAGTTAAAGTATCAAACCGTACTCATTGCTTGGCCGTGATTGATTGAATGGGGAATAATCTGTCTAGTCTTGATCCTGTACAAAATTGTTTCATGTCTTGATTTTCTTATATTATCTTGCTGATAAATGGGAGAAACCAAGTTCGGTTCAGACGAAGGGTTACAATCCCGGTCCTTGTTTGGTTTAAGGATTGTAACCTGGTTATCTGAATGGTCCCATGGTTATCTTACCGTATATCCTCGTGATGTTATATTATCTCCAGTTTTACTACATATTATTATCTTATGTGCTAATTGCTGGTTTTAGTTCCTAAGTGAAGCTTCCTTTGTGGCACTTGCTCTTTCTGGGATCTGACCCAGCTGGTTTTGTATGGCCAGATTTCGGAGCAGCTCCAGAGGATCTACCGACTTTCCAGTCCGATGGTGATCACCAGACGTAACCAGGGCAACGAGTGGGTTTATTTTTGATCTCCCACTTTATTGTAAAAATATTCTTTTGAGGCGTTTAGCCGACGAGCACCTGTTTAGCTCGATTGCACTTACTTACTGTCTGCCTACGGGCTGTAACATGATTGACAGATCCTAGGGTTGATCATGTATGACTAAAACTCTTGCTAGTCCTAACATTTTGTAACGACTAGCTTCATGATAAACTGAATATGTAATGTTTGGGACGCCTTACTATTGTACATTTGGTGATCTTACATCTTGTAACATTTACTTACTTGCTTGCGATTGAGACACTAGGCTTGTTCATGACCTTAAGAGACTGTTGGCTTGTAGTTAAACCCTCATGTATCTAGACAGCCGTGACCGTATAGCGAGATGGAATCCATTTCATATACGTAGCTGGCTATGTCTGCCCCCGCTCTCCAGTATTCTGGTTCTGGGGCGTGACAACTTAGGAACTAAAACCAGCATATAATAAGAGAATATTAAAGATAACTATATAAAGAAAACTAATAATAACAGAGCCAACCACTGTGAAATTGAGTACGAGGAAACCATTCAAGCAGCCAGGTCGCAACCCTTAAACCAAACAAGGACCGGGGTTGCAACCCTTCACCTGAATAGAAACCCATCTCAAATACTTGTTGGTAAAGTAATAAGACAATAAACGAAAAGAGGACACAGAACTGCTTCGGGAGCCAGGTTGCAACCCTTAAACCAAACAAGGACCGGGGTTGTAACCCTTCGCCTGAACCGAACTTGACCCCTGATCGTTATTGTTAAGGCCAGTATAATAATCTTGCTATTGAGGTAAGGTAAAACATGACGAGCAAGACATGGGGTGCAATAAGACAATAAACGAAGAGAGGACGCAGAACTGCTCCGGGAGCCAGGTTACAACCCTTAAACCAAACAAGGACCAGGGTTGTAACCCTTCGCCTGAACAGAACTTGACCCCTGATCGTTATTGTTAAGACAAGCATAAGTAATCATGTCATGTCATAATCTTGTACAGGATCGGGACGAGATGAAGCTGGGCTAGACTCCATTCAATCACTCACGGCCAAGCAAGGAGTACGGCTTGATAATTTAACTAACTAGGGTTATTACAGGCCTAGTTACTAGCAAAATGCAATGAGATTATTCCAACAGCCACAATCCCTGCAGACCATCCAGGTTATCCAGACGCAATTAGGGGATTGAATCATGTGGGTACATCGTCCAAGAAACGCATGTACCCTTAAATGAGCTTGGTGGGTGTAACACATGACAGTAGGTATCCCTGACCGTGGTACTCAGGGGTCCCTATCCTAGACATGATGCAAGACAGTACTGGTTCGTTGTACAAACACAATCATCCACGGTGTACAGGTCATTCATTATAGTCATGTCATGCAAGCCGTCGCAACAGTCTTTCAACAGTTCCCATCATGCTTGCTTGTCACATCCAGTCATGTCATGTCATGTTAACTCCATACCATGCTTTGTACCATTATTAATTCGGTCACATCACTCAATCCGTGCTTGTCAAGTCATGAAAAGTGCAAGGCTTAGAAAGACAATCGGATGCACCAGGGCTCAAAACTCTACGCGAGTGAGCCTCTACGCTAGGCCAAGCGCCTCGAGCGTAGAGTGGCTCTACGCTAGCGCGAGCAAGGGGGCACGTGGGTGGTGTTTTACGCTAGTCGGGCTTTACGCAAGCGAGATTATCCGCGCGTAAGATTTTACGCGAGTAGAAATCTACGCACGCAAACTCTCGAGCAAAACTCTACGCGAGTGAAACACTCGAGCAAGACTTTACGTACGCGAGAGTCTGCTCGAGCAGGGGTTTTACGCGAGCACGATTTTACGCGAACGGGAGGGCCCCGAGCGTAAAATCGAATAAACTAAGCGTAGAACGGAATAAGCTGGCGCAAATACGTGTGCGTAAAAGGCTGAAATAACACGCTAACACGTAATACGTAGGCGTAAAGGCTAATCACTACGCTAACACGTTAGAACATATGCGTAAGGGCTGAAACACTACGCTGGCATGTAAAACGTGGGCGTAAAAGCTAATCACTACGCTAACACGTTAGAACGTGTGCGTAAAAGCTCAAGAAGGTCTCATCTCGGTCAGGACACGATGAAATCCAACCATTCCAAAACCAACCTTGCGTAAAATCAGAATGCCTACTACATGGAACTCTCAGTTTCGAAAATAGGCCAATTTAGTGGATCAAAACCAAGAAATCCAAAAATGCAATAAGCTTAGATCTACATGAAATGAACCATGGAAACTAAAAATGCTAAGTACTAATGTGTCTTAGAATCTCGTGAGGAAGACAATAGAACAACAAAATTTGAGTTCCTCCATGAAGCAAGTTGCACTTGCCTAAACCTCCTATTAGGTGGAAGAGAGTAATGGTAAAGAAGAAGAAGTAATGGAGAAAAGTAATTGAGGAGAGAGAGAAAAAGTGGGCGGCTAATAAAGGAAAAGAGGGTGGTAGGTGGGGGTTGGTTCACATGAAAAACCAAGCCATGCCAAACCATGCAACCCGACCCGAACCAAGCCATGAAATGTCAAAATAAATCAGGTAATGAGACATAAAATAATACGTATACGTATACCAAAATACGTAATACGAACTATGGTCATTATAACTCTACCCACCTTAAAAGAATTCCGTCCTCGGAATTTAATTAAGAGGCTAGAGAGGCAAGGACAAGCTATACTAATCACAGGCAAGCTATACTAAGCAAGCAATCAAGCAATCATTCATGCAAGCAAGAAAATCGAGGGCATAAGGCATATGAAGACATTATACCTTACGAGTCAAACAGGTCGGGATATCGCGATCGGATATCATCCTAACGCTCCCACATTGACTCACCCAAAGTGTGATGACCCCAAGCAACACGGACTAATTTAATAGTCTTGTTCTTGAGTATCTTCCCTCTCCGGTCCAATATAGACACGGGCCTCTCCTCATACGAAAGTTTGGTACCAACAACCAATTCTGAATGATCCAGGATGTGGCTCGGGTCTGGGATATACCGTCGCAATTGGAATACATGGAAGACATCATGCACCTCACGTAACGATGGCGGAAGAGCGAGACGATAGGATACATCTCTTACTCGCTCCAGAATATCAAACGGCCCTATATACCTAGGACTAAGCTTTCCCCGTACGCCGAAACGAATTACGCCACGGTTAGGCGAAATCCTCAGGAATATATGGTCGCCGACAGAAAACTCCAGAGGGCGCCGATGAGAATCGGCCCAATGGCGCTGGCAATCTTGTGCAACTCGAAGATGATCTCTGACTTTCCTGACCACCTCAACTGTCTGGGCAATCATTTCCGAACCGAGCATCTGCCTCTCTCCAACATCGTCCCATGCTAGCGGTGATCTGCACTTCCTACCATATAGTGCCTCAAACGGTGCCATCTGGATACTGGGCTGGAAACTGTTGTTGTACGAGAACTCCACCAGGTGCAGGTGATCTTCCTACGAACCACCGAAGTCGAGGGTACAAGACCGCAACATATCTTCCAAGGTTCGTATGGTACGCTCTGACTGACCATCTGTCTGCGGATGATAAGCTGAGCTAAACTGGAGGTGAGTTCCCAAACTCTCTTGCAGGCTACGCCAAAAGTGCGACGTAAACCTTGAATCTCTATTCGAAGTGATACTGACTGGTACTCCATGCAACCTGACAATGTGCTTGAGATACATTTCTACTAGCTGAGTCGTCGACTGACCAACTCTGAATGGAAGAAAGTGAGCCACCTTCATGAGGCTGTCTATAATAACCCAAATAGCATCTCTACCGGCCGGGGACCTAGGAAATCCGGTCACGAAATCCATGGTTATATGCTCCCACTTCCATTCTGGAATTAGCAAGGGATGAAGAAGTCCAGCGGGCCTCTGATGTTCAGCCTTCACTTGTTGGCAAACCAAACACCGAGAGACAAACCGGGTTATCTCCCTCTTCATGCCATTCCACCAAAAGTGCTGACGGATATCACGGTACATCTTCGTGCCACCGGGATGAATGTAATACTGAGAACTGTGAGCTTATGTCATGATCTCTTGCCTGATATCACCACTAGGTACACAAGGACGCTTCCCATGTCGAAGTGTACCATCTTCATGAATGCATAACTCTGGTCTTCATCCTGCCTCGCACTCTGCTCTGAGCCGTCGAAGCTTGGAATCTGTTGACTGTGCCATCCGGATCCTCTCAACTATAGTGGACTGAACTTGTATGCTGGCCATCAATGCCACATTGGTAGGAAGGACAACTTCTATACCCATCTTTTGAAGATCTGCTAATAACTCTGGCTGCGCTGTAAGAAAATAAACTCCGGCTCTCCTGTTCAGCGCATCTGCTACGACGTTGGCCTTCCCAGGATGATACTGCAAGTTGACATCATAATCCACAAGCAGCTCTAACCATCGTCTCTGACGCATGTTAAGATCCTTCTGGGTGAAAACATACTTCAGGCTCTTGTGGTCGATGAAAATCTCCACCCGATCTCCGTACAAGTAGTGTCTCCACAACTTAAGTACAAACACTACTGCTGCCAGCTCCAAGTCATAGGTTGGGTAATTCCTCTCATGATCACGAAGTTGACGTGACGCATAAGCTATTACATTCCCATGCTGTATCAGAACACATCCTAAACCTCTGCCTGAAGCATCACAATATAATGAGAATCCTCCGGTCCCATCTGGAAGCATGAGAATAGGTGCCGTCATCAAGCCTCACTTCAACTTCTTAAAAGAATCCTGGCACTCGGCTGTCCAAGAAAACTGCACATCCTTGCGGGTCAACTGGGTCAATGGTGCTGAAATCCGAGCAAAGTCTGAAACAAATCGCCGGTAGTAGCCGGCCAATCCAAGAAAATTGCGAACTTCTGCAACTGTGCTAGGTACCAGCCACGTCTCAATGGCTACTATCTTCTGGGGATCCACCTCCACTCCTCCTTTGGTGATGATATGACCCAAGTATGAAATACGATCGAGCCAGAACTCGCATTTACTAAACTTGGCATACAACTGGTGCTCTCTGAGAATCTGGAGGACAATTCTGAGATGCTGCTCATGCTCCGCTTCACTCTTGCTGTAGACCAGGATGTCGTCTATAAACACAATCACGAACTGATCCAAATAAGGCATAAAGATACGATTCATGAGGTCCATGAATACAGCCGGCGCATTGGTTGCTCCAAATGGCATAACAAGGAACTCCCAATGCCCATATCTATATCTGAAAGCTGTCTTCGGGATGTTCTGCTCTCTGACTCTGATCTGATGGTACCCTGACCTTAAGTCGATCTTCGAGAATACGGCTGCCCCCTTGAGTTGATCAAACAAGTCATCTATCCTCGGGAGAGGGTATCTGTTCTTGATTGTCACTGAGTTCAAGGTACGATAATCTACACATAACCTAGACGTACCGTCCTTCTTTTTCACAAGAAGCATTGGGGCTCCACAAGGCGATCCACTAGCACGAATGAATCCCTTGGTCCTGAGTTCTTCAATCATCTTGTACAATATCTCTAACTCTGACGGCGCCATCCTGTAGACTCTCTCTGACACCGGGACTGTCCCGGGGATCAAGTCTATGGTGAACTCGATCTCTCGCTCTGGCGGCATCCCTGGAAGCTCTTCTGAAAAAACATCTGGAAACTCTTCAACTATCCGGGGTAACTGTACTGCTGCTACGGCCATCCGCAATACTGGAGGAGAAGGTTCAACTTCGCCTCGGGAAAAGAAAAACTCTGGCTCACCTGGAATGCTAAAAACAACCCTGCCAATATTACAGTCTATCCTAGCATACTGGTCTCTCAACCAATCCATCCCTAAGACTACATCATAATCGGCCATCGGGAACTATATCAATCTAGCGGGGAACTCTCTACCGCTAACTACGATCCGACACGAGGAAAACACTCTATCTACTCCCACAAGTTTGTTACCAGTAAGTATATTGAGGCTTACTGATAATGACTCGGGCTCCAGCCCTATCCGGGTCGCGAATCGTGCAGACATAAATGAATGCGATGCACCAGAATCAAATAACACTGATGTTGGGAAGGAGTTGACGAGAATAGTACCTGCTGTCACGTCCCGCTCCCGTAGGAGCGATCGTCCTCGCTAAGGCGTGATGTCGTACGGGCCTAGGTTGCGCCCGTGCAAGGCTAATCCCAGAAACGGCCGATTTGAGCTAGGCCACAGAGTCGCACAGAGTGTCCCCATTTGCAGCGGAAAGTAAATGAACACAAGTTGAAGCGAATTCAAACTCTTTATTCATATTCAAGAAGTTTACAAGCGGTGCTAGGCCGAGTTTACAAGTCTCTCAAGCTCTCTCTCTCTCTCTGAAACATAAAAGGCGTGCTAAGTGGCTTACAGGATGGAATGATTCATGGCGATGTTCCGATACATTATGTCCTGTATATGGTGCTCCAGCTCCTTGCAACGCTCCAAGGCTCCAGAGATAGCTCTGCGCCTTAGCACGTTCGAGGAAAGCTCCGCACCCGACGACGTCTCCTGCTTCCTGCAAGCAATCTGTGGGGTTATCAGTACATTGTTATGCACTGGTGGGGAGGCTAGCTCGCCCACAATGCTATTATTACCAAACACGTTCTATTTACTTTTGTGCACCGTCTATCATTCATTGTCTTTCTAATCTTGCCTTAGGATCAGTTTCATGGCATATTTCATAACCTAGCCCGTGTTGCCAAATTCAAGTGTTTGCATGGAAATACATGCACGACTTACCCATACTTACCGTCCGGCCTTCCCTGTCCAAAGTAAACCAAGTTAGTCAATAATTTATATGTAACAACTTTATGTAGTTCTCGTAAACATTCAGTATTCAAGGGCGTGTCCCTGCCTCAGGTCGTAGCGCGTCGTAGGCGTGTTTCCTAACTCCTTTGCACGAAGTACTATTTATCATTTGGTGTGTTACATTTCAAGCCTGTTCAGAAGGCGCTTCTTTCAGTTAACTTAGACTACTTTGTTTCAATGCAAGGACTTGCACGTGGATTGCCACCAGCAAAGCCTACTTAATCTATATGCACCGGTCGCTGGCATGTCAGCCATTTGGACATTTCCTTAGGGTAATCTCATCTATCAAGCGTGATGGCTGGTACACCTTGATAGACTATTGAAGTACCCGGCCCTACGTTTGGTTATGTGCCCAAGCCCGCACACATGTCCGCCCGTAGGCCATGATTCCGCCTAGGCCAGCCACGACATCGTCGTTCGTTGCCTTGGAATCGATTCACTCGTGCACGAGTCCGTCCACGACCATTTCGTATTGTCTTATCATTTTAACTTAACGGCTGTCTTTGAGCCATAGGCTGACTGTGAGCCATAATACGTTATCGAACAGGTTGGCGTCCGTGCAGTGCGGGTAGCGAGCCCCGTTGTACGTGCCCGTCATACCTGTCGCTAACCATTCTTTTCTTTCTTATCTTTCATTCTTTCTTTCACTTGTTCGTTCGTTCATTCATTCACTTATTCATTCATACATTATGCAACTCCCCGTGCGGGAGTCGCCTTGGCGACCCATCGGTCCCGAAGTCTTCCAATGTTGCTATACTCTACTCGGAACGACTATGTCGATAGTCTTTTGTTTCATTGTTGTAAACCATTCATTGTTTCATTGTTGAATGCATAAGGGACTTGAACGTAAGCTTGTGCCTTAGCACGAGCGTGGAGCGCGGTACGAGAGTTCTCACATTTTTCATGTTCTTTTCCATATTCTATACAAACATACAAGATGGGATTATTCCCTTAGCTAGGTGCGTTGAGTCATTTATTAGCATGCGCGGTGTTATCGCCTAGCAATTCTAGCAATAGTGTCCGTATTGTTATGTATCTAGGATAAGCAAAGACGGGTTCATCGGAGCCACCCACCTTAGCGACGTTCGTATCGGCCGAGCGATACTCCGAGTGCGCCTTTGAAAGTCTAAGCCTGGATTCATCTTTGATGGGCCAATGTAAGCCTTGCATCGATTCTTCATCAGGTCGATGCCAACTCTTCGGGTCGACGGCTCGTTTGAGTCGTTGCACTTGCCTTTTGAATCGACGTTCTGCTAGGGCGGAGCGGGTCATTACATAATACACCACTCAAAACAAGTCTCGTCCTCGAGACTTCCTGAGTGCAGGTCATCCTACCATTCCTTAACTCCTGTCGTCGTATTTCTTAGACAATTCTATCGAACGGCTCTAACGTTCGATGGCATCGAACCGCTCGATCGTTCGATGGCATCGAACCATGCTCGGTTATCCTTCCAAGTTTTATGTCGCATGTGCTTGGTGAATTTTATTGAATGATCGTCCATTCATTTTAAACTTGATGATACTTATTTCTTTTATCGTCATGTTTCTTCGACTTGGTTGCTATTTTGATGTGTCACGGGACTGAAATGGTCGCACGAGGTGCGTTGTAATTTATCAAACTCGAGAGTCGTAAGCTGAGGCAAACTCACTCATTCGTTCATGCGCATCTCAACACCCACTTGCAGCTGCATTCGAGTTCATCATATCGCTGAGTTTGGATCGTGCACATATTCAAGGCGTCCCCCGAATACGTACATTTCAACCAAGCTTAGCGAGTAGCGAAGTCGGACAAGCTACTCATGATAGTTTTGATTTGTCGATCGTTTCACTAACTTCGATTTAAAACCGAGCTCGTGTACGTATCACTATTGTTTATCTCGGTCCTCGAGATGATCCGATTCGCTTCTCAAGCGTTCTTGTCTACGAAATCAATACGATTTCTTCTTAGCGGAGTCGACCAAGTCTAAGTAAATTTGCGTCCGATTCAAAACCAAATATTGCAATATCATCGAGTACGTCTTCCTATCAATGATTCAATTCGTTATTCCAACTTTACTTTTGCATCATCCATTCCTATCATTCACTTTGTTTGGGGCCAATCTCGTTGTCGTTCACAAACATTCCCAGTTTTCCCGTCCTACTCTAAGTCTTGTTGCCCCAAGTCTATCGTCCGTCTAGACGATACCGTAAACCACACAAGTTCAATCACTTGGCATAGGGTCGTCCGCCTATCCGCTAGGTTATCTCACTAGGTCATAGTTATAAGTCAAGTCTGTGGCTCATCGTGCAAGGTCATTGCATGACACTCGCCCCAAATCCTATGGTCAAACTATTTGTTCGTTTGCACAGGAGTTTCTACCCAAGTTTATTTCGCTCAAATTTCTAAACATCAAGCAGCGTTCATCCTATTCGCATCAACACATTCTCCGTTCCAAGTCTGAGCTCGTTTAGAAAAGTCATCCTACGATTGGTTGTCCTCAATCAAATCCTTGACATGTCAATATCGTGCGTTCGTACTAGCAATTATCGTAGTCTATCTCTTCAAGTATGTTTTGATACAGTTCACCTATCCATCATATCCAATTCACGTAGTCGATCACAAGGTCGTCTAGCCTTGCAATATGTCGTGCCCTGATCTCACGCAAGTCTGATTATCAACGGCGGACATGAATCACCATGTCAACGTTCCCACGGAATAATCGTCCTCATCGGGACGTAACTCTTGCGTTGAGTCTAGACTTACTCATTTTCGATACACAAATTGGGTCTACTCAATCCTCAAGTTTTCTTATTCTTCAATCGCAAGTCCTAACAGTCCTCGAATTTACCTTCGCTTCAAACCACAAGTCGAAGCAATCAAAATTGCCATGTCAAGGTATTTCGAGTTCGATCATTCCCACTGGACATGAATCACCATACCAACGCTCACGCAGAATGATCGTCCCAAATTCGACGTGACGCATGTGCGAGGCTGGAGTTGCGCTCGCGTAAGACAAGATCGTTGTCATTGTGGTTATCACCGAACAATCAAGTCACTTCCCTTCTTCATTCCAAACATTTATTTCTATCCAAATTCTCCAACATAGCATCCTTTGAAATAATAACTTCTAACACGATCATCATTCATCGAATCGGAGTACCCCCGAGTTATCATACATCGATCTTTGATACGCCTCAATACCATCGATGATGTACATAACCTGACGATCTTTCTTTTGCAACGAATTCCGAGTCGTGCAACTTAATTCCTCAATTCACATTGTCTCGTGCCAACTCGTCATCGAGCAATATCTATTCCAATCCTTAGTCATTCTCGTATCTTCAAACCAACGTTTTCCATGCACGCTATCTTCCGATCGTGCTATCTTTGATCTCGTCTGAGTATTTTGTCTTAACTCAAGTTTCAATCCATTCGACTAAATTCAAAATCGCATGTACGATTCGCTACGTTTCCTCGACCAACACACCCATTTACTTTATCATTTCGAATCTTTATTCAATCGTTTCGCAATTGCACTACGCATTCTTAATTCGTCCGAACGATATCTCGTTTGAGACTCTTAAAGTCGCAACCAACTAAGCGTAACTCGTTCTAAGGCTTTGTGCGATATCATCGCTTGCCGACATACTCGTTCTATCCGCAAATCCTTTAGTCTCGTTCGAACAATTTCTATGACGTCCATACACCACTCAGGGTTCGAGCCACTCGACTAGTCGTCGACACTCATTCTTATTTTTTTCGAACCTATCACATACACCACTCGGGGTCAAGTCATTCTACGAATCCTCAAAAGGTTATTCGATTCCCAAACCGACATGTTCAATCGCGCGTTCGCCCGTTCCTCAAAGTCTAAGAACCATTCTCGTGTTCGTTTTGGCGTTGGTCAAGTAGCATCTCTATCGACATACATTCTAAGTCTCACATATTCTCGTCCGAGCGATAGTCGGTCTCGCTCGCAAACTCGTTCGCACCAGAAGGTCTAGGTGCGCGATACTCCGCACAACTTAGACAAAATGTTGCGTGCATAACCATCCCGTTCGAACTATACTCCGGTCTCGTATACTCGTTGGCTATTGTCAACGTAAGCTTATTCAAGCACGCACTGCGTTTGCTAACTTTTAGCATTAGTTTTCTTTCAACTCAAGTCTGTCGTAGTTTGGCACAAAGGCCTTCGCCTATCGATCCCGTTCAACCGACTACTCGTACGAGCTTTTGGAAATATTAGACTTATTGTATGGAACATCTCAAGGCACAACGAGAGAGAGCGTATACTTCTTTTTGTTTCAACGAGCTTTCAAAACTGAGAAAATCGAAATGAAGTCCAAGGACGTAAAGCCGTGCTCTGATACCAATCTGTCACGTCCTGCTCCCGTAGGAGCGATCGTCCTCGCTAAGGCGTGATGCCGTACGGGCCTAGGTTGCGCCCGTGCAAGGCTAATCCCAGAAACGGCCGATTTGAGCTAGGCCACAGAGTCGCACAGAGTGTCCACATTTGCAGCGGAAAGTAAATGAACACAAGTTGAAGCGAATTCAAACTCTTTATTCATATTCAAGAAGTTTACAAGCGGCGCTAGGCCGAGTTTACAAGTCTCTCAAGCTCTCTCACTCTGAAACATAAAAGGTGTGCCAAGTGGCTTACAGGATGGAATGATTCATGGCGATGATCCGTTATATTATGTCCTGTATATGGTGCTCCAGCTCCTTGCAACGCTCCAAGGCTCCAGAGATAGCTCCGCGTCTTAGCACGTTCGAGGAAAGCTCCGCACCCGACGACGTCTTCTGCTTCCTGCAAGCAATCTGTGGGATTATCAGTACATTGTTATGCACTGGTGGGGAGGCTAGCTCGCCCACAATGCTATCATTACCAAACATGTTCTATTTACTTTTGTGCACCGTCTATCATTCATTGTCTTTCTAATCTTGCCTTAGGATCAGTTTCATGGCATATTTCATAACCTAGCCCATGTTGCCAAATTCAAGTGTTTGCATGGAAATACATGCACGACTTACCCATACTTACCGTCCGGCCTTCCCTGTCCAAAGTAAACCAAGTTAGTCAACAATTCATATGTAACAACTTTATGTAGTTCTCGTAAACATTCAGTGTTCAAGGGCGTGTCCCTGCCTCAGGTCCTAGCGCATCGTAGGCGTGTTTCCTAACTCCTTTGCACGAAGTACTATTTATCATTTGGTGTGTTACATTTCAAGCCTGTTCAGAAGGCGCTTCTTTCAGTTAACTTAGACTACTTTGTTTCAATGCAAGGACTTGCACGTGGATTGCCACCAGCAAAGCCTACTTAATCTATATGCATCGGTCGCTGGCATGTCACCCATTTGGACATTTCCTTAGGGTAATCTCATCTATCAAGCGTGATGGCTGGTACACCTTGATAGACTATTGAAGTACCCGGCCCTATGTTTGGTTATGTGCCCAAGCCCGCACACCTGTCCGCCCGTAGGCCATGATTCCACCTAGTTCGGCCACGACATCGTCGTTCGTTGCCTTGGAATCGATTCACTCGTGCACGAGTCCGTCCACGACCATTTCGTATTGTCTTGTCATTTTAACTTAACGGCTGTCTTTGAGCCATAGGCTGACTGTGAGCCATAATGCGTTATCGACCAGGTTGGCGTCCGTGCAGCGCGGGTAGCGAGCCCCGTTGCACGTGTCCATCATACATGTCGCTAACCATTCTTTTTCTTCTTATCTTTCATTCATTCTTTCACTTGTTCGTTCGTTCATTCATTCACTTATTCATTCATTCTTTCATTCATACATTATGCAACTCCCCGTACGGGAGTCGCCTTGGCGACCCATCGGTCCCGAAGTCTTCCAATGTTGCTATACTCTACTCGAAACGACTATGTCGATAGTCTTTCGTTTCATTATTGTAAACCATTCATTGTTTCATTGTTGAACGCATAAGGGACTTGAACGTAAGCTTGTGCCTTAGCACGAGCGTGGAGCGCGGTGCGAGAGTTCTCACATTTTCCATGTTCTTTTCCATATTCTATACAAGCATACAAGATGGAATTATTCCCGTAGCTAGGTGCGTTGAGTCATTTATTAGCATGCACGGTGTTATCGCCTAACGATTCTAGCAATAGTGTCCGTATTGTTATGTGTCTAGGCTAAGCAAAGACGGGTTCATCGGAGCCACCCACCTTAGCGATGTTCGCATCGGCCGAGCGATACTCCGAGTGCGCCTTTGAAAGTCTAAGCCTGGATTCATCTTTGATGGGCCAATGTAAGCCTTGCATCGATTCTTCATCAGGTCGATGCCAACTCTTCGGGTAGACGGCTCGTTTGAGTCGTTGCACTTACCGTTTGAATCGACGTTCCGCTAGGGCTGAGCGGGTCATTACACCTGCCACCACCTCACCTGGTGCCAATCCTTCCTCTCTCATGGTCAAAGCCGGCACTTGACCATGTCCTCTGGGTGCGGGTCCCCTCTGCTGAAAACTTCTCTGTCGGCTCTGGATCAGGGCTTGGGCTTGGGCATACTGCTGCGGTCTCTGCTGCTGGAATGCATGGGTCTGAGGCGGCAAGGGCCTCGGGGACGGGGACTGCTGCTGCTGCTGGACTAATACTGGAACTGGTCCTCTAACTGAAGGACCAGAGAAGGCTGATGAAGATGAACTCCTCCTGTTCGGGCAGTTCCCAACCCTATGGTCCGGGGCACCACAAACCAAGCACAATCCCTGTGCTCTGCGACACTCTGATACCACATGCCCTGGTTTCCCGCAGTGTGAACATCCCTCTGCGGAAGAGAGCTTCTGCTTCTACTGCTGAGGGTGCGTCGGGGTTGAATGTTGAACCGACGTCACTGAGGCCTGCCGCCTCGGAGCTCCAATAGTCAAAGCCCTAGCTGCCGGGGCTGGTGCTGAAGACTGATTTATCTGGCTGTGGGATCGCTTTCGACCCCCGGTCCGATCCACAATCCTCTGGGAGGTATACTCGTGCTTTCGGGCTGCTCTCAATACTGCATCAAAAGTCTGATGCTCAAACTGCTCCACTGCCAATAAAATCTCCAGGTGGAGTCCCTGCTGGAACCGCTAGGCTCTGTCGAACTCGGTCGCTACCAAGGTGGGAGCAAACCGACTAAGCCTCGAAAACTCGGCCGCATACCCGTCGACCGTCCTGTCCATCTACTTCAAATTAGTGAACCTCGTCTGTAGATCGTACCGAGCTACAGCGTCAAAATACTTGGTCTGGAATCTCTCTCGGAATACTGCCCAAGCAATAGGTGCTACTAATCCAACGGCCTGCGACGCCCACCAGCTGCGGGCAAGATCCAATAGCTGCAGGCACACCACGGCCACCTTCTCGTTCTCGGGCGTCTTCGCCGCTTCTAGAATCACTTCTGTGTCCTGAAGCCAAGCATCTGCGGCAATAGCATCTTCGCTACCATCGAAGAATGGAGGGTTCAAGCGCTTGAAGCTGTTGGCTGCACTGCTACCTTGATGACCACCTCTGGTCAGAGCATCTACCACTGCCTGGTGTAAGGCATCTCCTCGACGGTCTTGGGAAGCTAGTAATGTCCTGATGAAACCTACCAAAGTGCCATCATCCGGCTCTGCAGGCTGGACGGGCTGAACTGGTGGCTCTTGACCCCCTGTAGGCATGACTCTGAGGGCTACTCCAGAATGTTGGGCTTGATCTCCAGGTTGCTACTGGTCCACGGGTGGTGCTCCGTCTTGCCGATCGGTAGGACCATGAACAAGGCCGCTGAAGAAGACGACATAGGAAACAATAAGGAAGGACAAGGACAGATCAAAAATACAAGCATATGATCAGGTCAAGAATCCAGGAATTTAGAGGATACGAGCAGAGATCATGGACGAATACTGATTGAGACATCTATTCGGTAAA
Organism: Iris pallida; assembly: GCA_029216955.1. Classification (NCBI taxonomy): domain Eukaryota; kingdom Viridiplantae; phylum Streptophyta; class Magnoliopsida; order Asparagales; family Iridaceae; genus Iris; species Iris pallida. The sequence continues at coordinate 3,772,233 of JANAVB010038020.1, read as the reverse complement.
CCCTCGCATATATTGATTCACAATACCTGCATGGGCCACCATTTAAACCATGTAACGTCCCAGAACCAGAATACTGGAGAGCGGGGGCGTACATAGCCAGCTACGTATATTGAAGTGCAACCTACCTCGCTATGCGGTCACGGCTGTCTAGACACATGAGGGTTTAACTACAAGCCATCAGTCTCCTATGATCATGAACAAGCATATTGTCTCAATCTCAAGCAAGTAATAGCAGTTACAAGATGTCAGAACATCAAATATACAATAGTAAGGTGTCCCATACATTACATATTTGGATGATCATGAAGCTAGTCGTACAAAATATCAAGACTAGCAAGAGTTTCAGTCATACATGATCAACCCTAGGATTTGTCAATCATGTTACAGCCCGTAGGCAGACAGTAAATAAAGGTGCAATCGAGCTAAACACGTGCTCGTCGGCTAAACGCCTCAAAAGAAAATTTTTACAATAGAGTGGAAGAGCCAAAATAAACCCACTCGTTGTCAGAGTTACACCTGGTGGTCACCATCTGGCCGGAAGGTAGGTAGATCCTCTCGAGCTGCTCCGATATCTGGCCATACAAAACCAGCTGGGTCAGATCCCAGAAAGAGTAAGTGCCACAAAGGAGGCTTCACTTAGGAACTAAAACCAGCATATAATAAGAGAATATTAAAGATAACTATATAAAGAAAACTGATAATAACAGAGCCAACCACAGTAAAATTGAGTACGAGGAAACCATTCAAGCAGCCAGGTCGCAACCCTTAAACCAAACAAAGACCGGAGTTGCAACCCTTCACCTGAATAGAAACCCGTCTCAAATACTTGTTGGTAAAGTAATAAGACAATAAACGAAGAGAGGACACAGAGCTGCTCCGGGAGCCAGGTTACAATGTAATGCCTGTGGTTCGTATTACGTATTTCTGGAATACGTATACGTATTTTATTCTGTATTGCATGATTCCTTGTTTATTTTTCTTCATGGCTTGGCTTGGTTTATTCTTGGCCCGGGTTGGCTTGGTTCGGTTGGGATTTTTTTTGGTTCATCATGAACCTTGGATGAACCCCCTACCTACCACCACCTTTGATATTTATTACCCTTTCTTCTTTCTCTCTCTTCATTACTCATCTTCTTCTTCCTCATTTACTTCTTACCTACCAGAGAGAGGAGAGAGAGGTCTAGGCAAGTGCAACTTGCTTCATGGAGGAACTCTAATTTTATTGCTTCATTCTCTTCCTTATAGCATTTTAACTAACTTTAGAACTTGGCATTTTCACTTTCCATGGCTAGATTCTTGTAGATCTATATTACATTATTTTCGGATTCCTTGGGTTTTGATCTACTTAATCTGGTTATTTTCGAGTTTTGATGGTTCTATGTTGTAGAGAATTTCATTCTACCCTATTTTGACCTATAGAAGTTCCGATTTGGGCTCCGGATGAAGGTTTTGTGTAGTTTGGAAGCCATGGTTGCTTGGCTCCTCTTCTCGGACAAGTAGAGAAGAAGAGCAGTACTTGGTCGCATGAATCCTCATGAGGCAAGTCTCTGGACGCATGGCCTTTCCAGCCGCATGAGACTCGTTCGAGCTCAGCCGCATGGAAAGTCCTTCCTAGCCGCATAAGACTTGCTTGAGTACTTGACTGCATGAATCTTCATGCGGCAAGTAATTGAGCTGTATAGCCTTGTTCAGACTGAGCCGCATGAGCCCCTGTTATCTTGAGTCGCATGGACTTCATGCGGCTAGCTTTCAGCCGCATGAGTTCCTTCGCACCCAGCCGCATATGCGCTACTATTTTGGGCCGCATAAGGCCCATCCATCCTCCAGTCGCATATGTATCGCCCTTGCTCAGCCGCATAGGACTTCGTCTGATCATAGCCGCATATGCTGTTGAACCCCGGCCGCATGGCGATTGCTCCCTTCGCAGCCGCATAAGCTGACTCCCCTTCGTCCGCATGAACCCGCCTTTCCAGCCGCATGCGCCTTGGGCTCCTTGAGCCGCATGAGCGTGCAGTCCCAGCCGCATGAACCTGTATTGACCCAGCCGCATGGACTCACTCTCCTTGAGCCGCATGGACTTTTTGTGCCCTGTCTTGTTATCTTATTATTATTATTATTATATATATATTTTTACGTCCATTTTATATCCTTACGCCTTTTGTCATGAACTTGATTTTATTTAATATATTTGGAATGACTATTGTACATGGCATGGTATGACAAGGAACTAGCATAACACGATAGTGACCCGTAGTGGTGCACTCCTGACAAGTAACCTGACATGACCTGATAGTGGCCCGTCGTGGCGCACTCCTGACTCGTACACTTGACATGAAAACCTGACATGACTTGATAGTGGCCCGTCGTGGCGCACTCCTGACTAGTACACTTGATATGATAAACCTGACCTGATTATCTCGAATAGCTGTTGTGACGGCTACCTGACACAACATGACCTGTATAATTACCTGGACACCGTGGGCGATTGTGCTTGTACAAATAAACCAGTCATGTCTTGTATCATGTCTAGGGAGGGACTCCTGAGTACCACGGTCAGGAGTACCTACTGAAATGGACTAAGACTAATAACTAGATTAATACATTAGTCATGAAGAGATTTTCCAGCTACAGGCAATCCCGTTACCTGGGCACGCCTTGGGATCTGTAGCCTGCCGTCGAGTAGGACACATTTCCAGTACACTGTCATGTGTTGCACCCTTCAAGCTACCTAAGGGTACATTCGTTTCCTGGACGATGTACCCACCTGAATTCAACTCTAATTCTTTTAACCCGGGTAACCTGGATGGACTGCAGGGTGTAATGCCTGTGGTTCGTATTATGTATTCTTGGAATACGTGTACGTATTTCATTCTTGTATTGCATGATTTCCTTCTTGGCTTGGTTTATTCCTGATTTGGGTTGGTTGGTTCGGCTGGGCTTGGTTTTGATTGGGTTCATGATGAACCCAAGGTGAACCCCCTACCTACCACCACCTTTGATATTTATTGCCCTTTCTTCTTTCTCTCTCTTCATTACTCATCTTCTTCTTCCCCATTACTTCCTTACCAACCAGAGAGAAGAGAGAGAGGTCTAGGCAAGTGCATCTTGCTTCATGGAGGAACCCACCTTTTAATTGTCCATTCTTTTCCTCATGTGATTTTAGCACTCTTTAATACTTGGTGTTTTTAATTTCCATGGTTAAATTTGTATAGATCTATGTTTATAGTACTTCCTGAATTCCTGGATTTTGATCTAGTTAATATTGTTATTTTTAAGTTCTGATGGTTCCATGTTGTAGAGAATCTCGTTCTACTCCATTTTGACCTATGGAAGTTCGGATTTAGGCTCCGGATGATGGAGTTATGGAGCTTGAGGATTTGGCTCTCATGGTGTTCTTCTTTCCTGAAATTTTGGAGAAGATGAACAGTGCTTGACTTGACCGCATAAATATTCATGCGGCAAGTATTCTCTTCAGCCGCATGGCTGGAAGTACTTGAGCCGCATGAGGGCCGGACTCATCTGGCCGCATAACTCGCTCAATTCCCAGCCGCATAAGTTCTGAACTCTGCAGCCGCATGCGCCCTTCCCGCTGGCCGCATGAGACTTGCTTGACCCAGCCGCATGAGGACTTCACCCTGAGCCGCATGAACTCAACACTCGCGAGCCGCATATGCATACTTGCTCCCAACCGCATAGGCATTGCTCCCCCGCAGCCGCATGGGTTGCTTCTTCTCGAGCCGCATGGAACCACACTCCCCCCCCGGCCGCATGTACCTGATTGGCCAGCTAGCCGCATAAGACCTATTCCCCCAGCCGCATGAGTTTCCTATCTTCCTGACCGCATGCGCCCCCTTGTCTTAGCCGTATGGGATCCAGTAACCCTGGCCGCATGCGCTCTCCTAATTGGGCCGCATGAGTCTACCCTTTCCTGGCCGCATGTGCCTTAGCCGCATGGCTCTCCTATAGCCCTGTATATTGACATTTTATTAGATATTTAACGTCCATTTTATATCCTTACGCCTTTTGTCCTGAACTTGAAAATCATGAATTCATTTGTATGTTTGGAATTGATAATTGAACACGACGTGATAGTGACCCGTAGTGGTGCACTCCTGACATGATAACCTGGCATGACCTGATAGTGGCCCGTCGTGGCGCACTCCTGACAAAGTACACCTGACATGATAACCTGACATGATTTCTCGAATAGCTGTTGCGACGGCTACCTGACATGACATGACCTGTATAATTGATCCTGACACCGTGGACGATTGTGCTTGTACAAATAATCCAGTCCTGTCTTGCATCATGTCTAGGAGGGGACTCATGAGTACTACGGTCAGGAGTACCTACTGAAATGGACTAAGGTTAATGACTAGTATAATTCACTAGACATGAAGAGATGTTCCCCAGTTACAGGCGATCCCGTTATCCCGGCCGCAAATGTTTGGACTTGTAGCCTGCCGACGAGTAGGGCACATTTCCAGCCCACTGTCATGTGGGGCACTCTTGATTGTCACTTGAATAATTGAACTCTATTGTCACTCTAATGCATTGTACTCTCTGAATTGTTACTATAATGATTGCCTGGATAACCTGGATAGCTGCAGGGCCTGTGACTACTTGGAGCATCTCATTGCATCTTGCGAGTAACTAGGATTGTGATAACCCTAGTTAGTTAATATAGAAAGCCGTAGGCAATGATTGGCCGTGATTGCTTGGATGGAGTCTAGTCCAGTATAGTATTGTCTAGAATTGATTAATTGTAAGATTGTACCAGAATGATTGAATGATTGTCACTCCAGATTGTCACTATAATGACTGTCACTCTCCAGATTGTCACCATAATGATTGTCACTCCAGAATGTTACTTGACCTGATTTCTTATATTTATCTTGCCGATAAATGGTGAGAGAAACCAAGTTCCGTTCAGACGAAGGGTTACAACCCCGGTCCTTGTTTGGTTTACGGGTTGTAACCTGGCTATCTGAATAGTCCCATGGTTATCTCATCGTATATCATCCTGTCATGCTTTCTTTCCATATGTCCTGTCTTTTAGTGATTCTATACAAGATTGTCTTTTATAATTACCCATCATGCTTTTCTTAAACTACTGCCTTTTTATTATGTAATTATACTCTTGTGCTAATTGCTGGTTTTAGTTCTTAAGTGAAGCCTCCTTTGTGGCACTTGCTCTTTCTGGGGTCTGACCCAGCTGGTTTTGTATGGCCAGATACCGGAGCAGCACCAAAGGATCTCCCTGCATTTCAGCCCGATGGTGGTCACCAGGCGTAACCAGGGCAACGAGTGGGTTTATTTTTGCTCTCCCACTCTATTGTAAAATATTCTTTTGAGGCGTTTAGCCGCCGAGCAAGTGTTAGCTCGTTTGCAACTTTATTTACTGTCTGCCTACGGGCTGTAAGCATGATTGGCAACTCGAGGTTGATCATGTATGACTTAAACTCTTGCTAGTCCTTACATTTTGTACGACTAACTTCATGATCATCTGGATATGTAATGTTTGGGACGCCTTACAATTGTATATTTGGTGATCTGATATCTTGTGATTATTATTAGTTGGTTGAGATTGAGACAATAGACTATTTTATGACCTTAAGAGACTGATGGATTGTAGTGAAACCCTCACATATCTAGACAGACGTGACCGTATAGCGGTGTGGATTCCATTCCGTTATATGTAGCTGGCTATGTCTGCCCCCGCTCTTCTGGTTCTGGGGCGTGACATGGTTTAAGTGGTGGCCCATACAGGTCTTGTTAAATCAAGATGTGTGAGGGTTTACCGAATAGATGTCTCAATCGGTACTCGCCCTTGATCTCTGCTCGTATCCTCTTGATTCCTGAAATTCTTGTCCTGATCACATGCTTGTAATCGTTGATCTGTCCTGGTCCTTCCTTATTGTTCCCATGTCGTCTTCTTCAGCGGCATTGAACCTGGACCTGCCGATCAGCAAGGCGGATCACCTCCCGTGGACCAGCAGCAACTAGAAGATCAGGCCCAGCACTCAGGAGCAGCCTCCCGAGTCGCACCTACTGGAGGAGAGCCGCCAGTTCAGCCAGTCCAGCCTGCAGATCCTGATGATGGCACTTTGGTCGGTCTCATCAGATCATTGTTAGCGTCCCAAGATCGTCAGGGAGATGCCCTGTACCAAGCAGTACAAGATGCTCTGAATAGAAGTGGTCCTCGAGGGAACAGTGCGGTCAACAGTTTCAAGCGCCTGAACCCTCCATTCTTCGATGGCAGCGAGGATGCCATTGCTGCCGATGCTTGGCTACAAGATATAGAGGTGATTCTCGAAGCCGCGAAGACTCCAGAAGACGAGAAGGTGGCTGTGGTGCGCCTATAGTTATTGGATCTAGCCCGCAGTTGGTGGGCCGCACAAGCAGTGGGATTGGCAACACCGGTCTCCTGGGCAGTGTTCAGCGAGAAGTTCCAGACCAAGTATTATGATGCAGTGGCTCGATATGACTTGCAGACCAGGTTCAATAATCTTAAGCAGATGGGGAGGACGGTCGATGGATATGCGGCCGAGTTTTCCAGACTCAGTCGGTTTGCTCCCACCTTGGTGGCAACCGAGTTTGACAGAGCGCAGAGGTTCCAGCAAGGACTCCACCTGGAGATTATATTGGCGGTAGAACAGTTTGAGCATCAGACCTATGATGCGGTGTTGCGAGCAGCAAGGAGGTACGAGTATACCTCCCAGAGAATAGTGGACAGGACCGGAGGCCGGAAGCGGTCCCATAGTCAGATGAATCAGTCTTCAGCACCAGCCCCGGCAGCTAGGGCTTTGACTATTGGAACTCCGAGGCAAGCAACCTCAGTTACGTCGGTTCAGCACTCAACCCCGACGTACCCACAGCAGAAACAGAAGCAAGCACAGTCTTCCGCCGCAGGCTGTTCTTATTGTGGGAAGCCTGGACATGTGGTAGCAGAATATCGCAAGGCGTTGGGATTGTGTTTATTGTGTGGAGCACCGGATCATAGGGTAGGGTCCTGCCCTTTTAGAGTTGATTCAGCATCGACAGTATCTAGTCCCTCGGTTAGGGGACCAGCACCAGCACCAGCACCAGGACCAGCACCAGTACCAGCTCCAGTTCACCAACAACAGCAGTTCCCTTTCCCGAGGCCATTGCCGACTCAGGCCCAGACTTTCCAGCAACAGAATTTGCGGCAGTTTGCCCTAGCCCAGGCTCAGGTTCAGAATCGACCGGGAGGTATATGTGTCCTCTCATCTTGCTTTTCTACCGTCATTATGCGGGGTGCATGACGTATTTCATGTATCCTAATTACAATGGTACATCCCGGGCCCGAGCCATGTCCTAGGTCATTCGAAAAGGTTGGTACCAATAGCCTTTAACCTTTTCGTATGAGGAAAGGCCCGTGTCCTTGTTTGACCAAGGGGAGAGACCTCAAGCGCAAGACTATCAGTTTAGTTCATGTTGCTTGAGTTCATCGCTCCTTGGGAGAGTCAAACGTGGGAGTGTGAGGATGATATCCGATCACGTTATCCCGACTTATTTGACTCGTGAGGTATAATATCTTCTTATGCCTCATGCCTTCGATTCCTTGCTTGAATGAGTAATTGTCTGCCTAGTTATAGCTTGCATGTGATTAATATAGCTTGTCATTGCTCCTCTAGCCTCTTGATTAAATTCCGAGGACGGAATTCTTTTAAGGTGGGTAGAGTTGTAATGCCTGTGGTTCGTATTATGTATTCTTGGAATACGTGTATGTATTTCATTCTTGTATTGCATGATTTCCTTCTTGGCTTGGTTTATTCCTGATTTGGGTTGGTTGGTTCGGCTTGGCTTGGTTTTGATTGGGTTCATGATGAACCCAAGGTGAACCCCCTACCTACCACCACCTTTGATATTTATTGCCCTTTCTTCTTTCTCTCTCTTCATTACTCATCTTCTTCTTCCCCATTACTTCCTTACCTACCAGAGAGAGGAGAGAGAGGTCTAGGCAAGTGCATCTTGCTTCATGGAGGAACCCACCTTTTAATTGTCCATTCTTTTCCTCATGCGATTTTAGCACTCTTTAATACTTGGTGTTTTTAATTTCCATGGTTAAATTTGTATAGATCTATGTTTATAGTACTTCCCGAATTCCTGGATTTTGATCTAGTTAACATTGTTATTTTTAAGTTCTGATGGTTCCATGTTGTAGAGAATCTCGTTCTACCCCATTTTGACCTATGGAAGTTCGGATTTAGGCTCCGGATGATGGAGTTATGGAGCTTGAGGATTTGGCTCTCATGGTGTTCTTCTTCCCTGAAATTTTGGAGAAGATGAACAGTGCTTGACTTGACCGCATGAATATTCATGCGGCAAGTGTTCTCTTCAGCCGCATGGCTGGAAGTACTTGAGCCGCATGAGGGCCGGACTCATCTGGCCGCATAACTCGCTCAATTCCCAGCCGCATAAGTTCTGAACTCTGCAGCCGCATGCGCCCTTCCCGCTGGCCGCATGAGACTTGCTTGACCCAGCCGCATGAGGACTTCATCCTGAGCCGCATGAACTCAACACTCGCGAGCCGTATATGCACACTTGCTCCCAGCCGCATAGGCATTGCTTCCCCGCAGCCGCATGGGTTGCTTCTTCTCGAGCCGCATGGAACCACACTCTCCCCCCCGGCCGCATGTACCTGATTGGCCAGCTAGCCGCATAAGACCTATTCCCCCAGCCGCATGAGTTTCCTATCTTCCTGACCGCATGCGCCCCCTTGTCTTAGCCGCATGGGATCCAGTAACCCTGGCCGCATGCGCTCTCCTAATTGGGCCGCATGAGTCTACCCTTTCCTGGCCGCATGTGCCTTAGCCGCATGGCTCTCCTATAGTCATGTATATTGACATTTTATTAGATATTTAACGTCCATTTTATATCCTTACGTCTTTTGTCCTGAACTTGAAAATCATGAATTCATTTGTATGTTTAGAATTGATAATTGAACACGACGTGATAGTGACCCGTAGTGGTGCACTCCTGACATGATAACCTGGCATGACCTGATAGTGGCCCGTCGTGGCGCACTCCTGACAAAGTACACCTGACATGATAACCTGACATGATTTCTCGAATAGCTGTTACGACGGCTACCTGACATGACATGACCTGTATAATTGATCCTGACACCGTAGGCGATTGTGCTTGTACAAATAATCCAGTCCTATCTTGCATCATGTCTAGGAGGGGACTCCTGAGTACCACGGTCAGGAGTACCTACTGAAATAGACTAAGGTTAATGACTAGTATAATTCACTAGACATGAAGAGATGTTCCCCAGTTACAGGCGATCCCGTTATCCCGGCCGCAAATGTTTGGACTTGTAGCCTTCCGACGAGTAGGGCACATTTCCAGCCCACTGTGATGTGGGGCACTCTTGATTGTCACTTGAATAATTGAACTCTATTGTCACTCTAATGCATTGTACTCTCTGAATTGTTACTATAATGATTGCCTGGATAACCTGGATAGCTGCAGGGCCTGTGACTACTTGGAGCATCTCATTGCATCTTGCTAGTAACTAGGATTGTGATAACCCTAGTTAGTTAATGTAGAAAGCCGTAGGCAATGATTGGCCGTGATTGCTTGGATGGAGTCTAGTCCAGTATAGTATTGTCTAGAATTGATTAATTGTAAGATTGTACCAGAATGATTGAATGATTGTCACTCCAGATTGTCACTATAATGACTGTCACTCTCCAGATTGTCACCATAATGATTGTCACTCCAGAATGTTACTTGACCTGATTTCTTATATTTATCTTGCCGATAAATGGTGAGAGAAACCAAGTTCCGTTCAGACGAAGGGTTACAACCCCGGTCCTTGTTTGGTTTACGGGTTGTAACCTGGCTATCTGAATAGTTCCATGGTTATCTCATCGTACATCATCCTGTCATGCTTTCTTTCCATATGGCCTGTCTTTTAGTGATTCTATACAAGATTGTCTTTTATAATTACCCATCATGCTTTTCTTAAACTACTGCCTTTTTATTATGTAATTATACTCTTGTGCTAATTGCTGGTTTTAGTTCTTAAGTGAAGCCTCCTTTGTGGCACTTGCTCTTTCTGGGGTCTGACCCAGCTGGTTTTGTATGGCCAGATACCGGAGCAGCACCAAAGGATCTCCCTGCATTTCAGCCCGATGGTGGTCACCAGGCGTAACCAGGGCAACGAGTGGGTTTATTTTTGCTCTCCCACTCTATTGTAAAATATTCTTTTGAGGCGTTTAGCCGCCGAGCAAGTGTTAGCTCGTTTGCAACTTTATTTACTGTCTGCCTACGGGCTGTAAGCATGATTGGCAACTCGAGGTTGATCATGTATGACTTAAACTCTTGCTAGTCCTTACATTTTGTACGACTAACTTCATGATCATCTGGATATGTAATGTTTGGGACGCCTTACAATTGTATATTTGATGATCTGATATCTTGTGATTATTATTAGTTGGTTGAGATTGAGACAATAGGCTATTTTATGACCTTAAGAGACTGATGGATTGTAGTGAAACCCTCACATATCTAGACAGCCGTGACCGTATAGCGGTGTGGATTCCATTCCGTTATACGTAGCTGGCTATGTCTGCCCCCGCTCTCCAGTATTCTGGTTCTGGGGCGTGACACAGGGCTTGTGGCTGTGGAATAATCTCACTGCATCTTGTTAGTAATTAGGCTTGTGACAACCCTAGTTAGTTAAAGTATCAAGCCGTAGTTCTTGCTTGGCCGTAAAATGATTGGATGGAGTCTAACCAGTCTAGTCTTGTCCTGATTCTGTTCCAGATTACTGCATGACCAGAATGCTGGTATTTATTTTACTGATAAATGGTGAGAATTTCAAGTTCTGTTCAGACGAAAGGTTACAACCCCGATCCTTGTTTGGTTTACGGGTTGTAACCTGGTTATCTGAATAGTTCCATGGTCATCTCGTCGTATATCATCCTGATATATTTTTCTTATTTCCAGTTCTTACTTTTATTTATACCCTTGTGCTGTTTGCTGGTTTTAGTTCCTAAGTGAAGCTTCCTTTGTGGCACTTGCTCTTTCTGGGGTCTGATCCAGCTGGTTTTGTGTGGCCAGATTTCGGAGCAGCTCCAGAGGATCTACCGACCTTCCAGCCAGATGGTGGCCACTAGACGGAACCCTGGCAACGAGTGGGTTTATTTTTGATCTCCCACTTTATTGTAAAAATATTCTTTTGAGGCGTTTAGCCGACGAGCATCTGTTTAGCTCGATTACACTTTACTTACTGTCTGCCTACGGGCTGTAACATGATTGACAGATCCTAGGGTTGATCATGTATGACTAAACTCTTGCTAGTCCTGACATTTTGTAATGACTAGCTTCATGATCAGCTGAATATGTAATGTTTGGGACGCCTTACTGTTGTATATTTGATCATACATCTTGTAACTCTTACTTACTTGCTTGTGATTGAGACACTAGGCTTGTTCATGACCTTAAGAGACTGCTGGCTTGTAGTTAAACCCTCATATATCCTAGACAGCCGTGACCGTATAGCGAGGTGGTTGCACTTCTATATACGTAGCTGGCTATGTCTGCCCCCGCTCTCCAGTATTCTGGTTCTGGGGCGTGACATACAACCCTTAAACCAAACAAGGACCGGGGTTGTAACCTTTCGCCTGAACCGAAATTGACCCCTGATCGTTATTGTTGAGGCCAGTATAATAATCTTGCTATCGAGGTAAGGTAAAACATGACGAGCAAGACATGGGGTGCAATAAGACAATAAATGAAGAGAGGACGCAGAACTGCTCCGGGAGCCAGGTTACAACCCTTAAACCAAACAAGGACCGGGGTTGTAACCCTTCGCCTGAACAGAACTTGACCCCTGATCGTTATTGTTAAGACAAGCATAAGTAATCATGTCATGTCATAATCTTGCTCAAGATCGGGACGAGATGAAACTGGGCTAGACTCCATTCAATCACTCACGGCCAAGCAAGGAGTACGGCTTGATACTTTAACTAACTAGGGTTATACAGGCCTAGTTACTAGAAAAATACAATGAGATTATTTCAACAGCCACAAGCCCTGCAGACCATCCAGGTTATCCAGACGCAATTAGGGGATTGAATCATGTGGGTACATCGTCCAAGAAATGCATGTACCCTTAAATGAGCTTGGTGGGTGCAACACATGACAGTGTGCTGGGAATGTGCCCTACTCGACGGTAGGCTACAAATTCCATGATGGGGCACCCAGATAACGGGATTGCCTGTAGCTGGGAGATCTCTTCATGACTACTGGATTTTATAGTTATTAGTCTTAGTCAATTTCAGTAGGTACCCCTGACCGTGGTACTCAGGGGTCCCTATCCTAGACATGATGCAAGACAGTACTGGTTCGTTGTACAAACACAATCATCCACGGTGTCCAGGTCATTCATTATAGTCATGTCAGGCAAGCCGTCGCAACAGTCTTTCAACAGTTCCCATCATGCTTGCTTGTCACATCCTGTCATGTCATGTCATGTCATGTCATGTTAACTCCGTACCTTGCCATGTACCATTATTAATCCGGTCACATCACTCAATCCGTGCTTGTCAAGTCATGAAAAGTGCAAGGCTTAGAAAGACAATCGGATGCACCAAGGCTCAAAACTCTACGCGAGTGAGCCTCTACGCTATGCCAAGGGCCTCGAGCGTAGAGTGGCTCTACGCTAGCGCGAGCAAGGGGGCACGTGGGTGGTGTTTTGCGCTAGCCGGGCTTTACGCAAGCGAGATTATCCGCACGTAAGATTTTACGCGAGTAGAATTCTACGCACGCAAACTCCCGAGCGAAACTCTACGCGAGTGAAACACTCGAGCAAGACTTTACGCACGCGAGAGTCTGCTCGAGCCGGGGTTTTACGCGAGCGGGAGGGCCCCGAGCGTAAAATCGAATAAACTCAGCGTAGAACGGAATACGCTGGCACGCAAATGCGTGTGCGTAAAAGGCTGAAATAACACACTAACACGTAAAATGTGGGCGTAAAGGCTAATCACTACGCTAACACGTTAGAACGTGTGCGTAAGGGCTGAAACACTACGCTGGCACGTAAAACGTGGGCGTAAAAGCTAATCACTACGCTAACACGTTAGAACGTGTGCGTAAAAGCTCAAGAAGGTCTCATCTCGGTCAGGACACGATGAAATCCAACCATTCCAAAACCAACCTTGCGTAAAATCAGAATGCCTACTACATGGAACTCTTAGTTTCGAAAACAGGCCAATTTAGTGGATCAAAACCAAGAAATCCAAAAATTCAATAAGCTTAGATCTACATGAAATGAACCATGGAAATTAAAAATGCAATGTACTAATGTGTCTTAGAATCTCGTGAGGAAGACAATGGAACAACAAAATTTGAGTTCCTCCATGAAGCAAATTGCACTTGCCTAAACCTCATGTTAGGTGGAAGAGAGTAATGGTGAAGAAGAAGAAGAAGTAATGGAGAAAAGTAATTGAAGAGAGAGAAAAAAAGTGGGCGGCTAATAAAGGAAAAGAGGGTGGTAGGTGGGGGTTGGTTCACATAGAAAACTAAGCCATGCCAAACAATGCAACCCGAACCGAACCAAGCCATGAAATGTCAAAATAAATCAGGAAATGAGACATGAAATAATACGTATACATATACCAAAATACGTAATACGAACTATGGTCATTACAGGTGGATCCCTCTCGGTGCGCAGTGCAGCATCCGCTCCCTCCCTCAACCTCCACCCCTCTCCTCTCGGGCAGCGTCCCTCCCCCCTCCCGGCCCGGCAGCAACCCGACGCCCTCCGTCGCCCCCTCTTTCGTAGAGATTCTGCGGCCAGATCGATCAGCGCAGTTGCCTCCCCAAGAGAAGGAGTCCGAACTACCAGAGATCGATTTTCCAAACCCATCCGACGGACAAACCATCAGAGTGTCATTCTCCCCCGACGAAATTTCATCATTATCCTCTTCCTTCGCGAAGACATTTGTGCTAAAATTCCCGTCCGGATGCCCTAAACTGCCCTTAGCTAAAGAAGCCATCGCGGGCTGGGGTCTCTCATCCGCGTACAAGGTCGCACCATTGGACCCCAAGCACCTTCTCCTCTACCTCTCCTCCGATCCCGACTGCTCCTTGGTATGGGCTAAGGGCACCACCAACATCGGCTCCCTCAGCGTAAAGATCGCTAAATGGTCCCCCAGCTTCAACCCCATTGTTGACTCAAAGATTATCTCGACGTGGATCACCCTTCCGAACCTTCCCCTAGTCTGCTTCGCCCTCGCAGCACTCAAGAGAATTGCCAGCTCCTTCGGGACCCTGGTGGCCATCGCCGAAGAAACACGCAATCTTTCCAAAGACAACTACGTTAAGATTTGCGTAGAGATCGACCTATCTTCCGATCCCCCCTCTCTAATTCAGCTCGAGCTAGGAGGACGAACACACTTCCAGATGCTTGAGTATGACAACAACATAATATTCTGCAAGCACTGTCAGATCAGATGCCACCTCACAAAGTATTGTTTCAAGGCCCACCCGGAGCTCAAGACGAAAGCACCCCAAAAGACACAATCCTCGAATGTGACACAACTCCCCCTCTTAGGCCCTATTCTCCCCCTCCCCAACTCCCACTCTCACTTTGCAGACAACGACGGCTCCCCCAGCCCACGCACTCTCTCCCTGTCGGTTAATGTCATGGCTCCAGACAAACCAACGGACATCACCCTCCTCAACAGATTCGAGATCCTCAACTCCTCCCCTTCAGTCGTCGCCCAGGTGAACCTCCTCCCCGACAAGACCCCGCTCGCAGAAGGGGATAAGACCGCCGAAGGGCTATCCGTCGTCGATTCGGGCAACGCAGGGGAGAATCAGTTGGCACTGATTATCCACCCTTTCCTAGCTGAGTTACCCATCTCTCCCCCACCAGCCGAGGTTGTACAGTCATTAGGCCTCGACTCTAAGGCCAGGATCCGACAAGCCCAGGATGCCGACTTCCTGGACCCGAACAACCCCCTCTGCGCTCTGGCCGAGATCGAGACAGAACTCGCCTCCCCCCCCGGAGGAGGAAATAGCTACCACAGCTCCAAACCACCTCGACTCGACGGTAGCCTCCTCTGTAGCGACCCTAAGAGCCCCCAAAATCCTCCAAAATAAGAAGAAAAGAAACAAGCTCAAGAGCCCTCGGCCATGACCACTCGGTCAGCCACCTAACTCAACCCCACCCCCACCCGTAATCCTCCAAATGCTTAACATACTAGCATGGAACGCCAGAGGGCTGGCCAATAAACCAACCATGAGGAGATTAATCAGCCTCAACAAAATCCACTGAATCGACATTATAGTTATTATCGAACCCAAAATCCCCCAGAGAAAACTCAAATCCATCCAACTTCAGCTCGGGTTCCCGAACGCCATTGCTGGGTGTCATGACATCTGGATCCTCTTCTCCGACGAATGCCTCTTCGGTACCATCCTCGACTCTGACCAGGCGCTCTCCTGCTGGTTGGAACACCCCTCTCTCACTTCTCGATCCCTTATTTTCGCAGTTCACGGTAGCTGTGACTTCGTCGAGTACAAGCAGCTCTGGAACACCCACAGCTCTCTCAACAACCCCCCATGGCTCTGCCTTGGGGATTTTAACACGATCTCGCACAGAGAGGAAAAATCGGGGGGCGCCCTCCCCACCAATCAGCCATGAACGACTTCAACTCCTTTATATTCCATGCCCACCTGTTCCTCCTTCCCTACTCCGGTAGCACCTTCACCTGGTGTAACATGCAGGCAGGAGCTCGTCGACAATATTCCCGCCTGGACCGCGCCCTCGTCGACAACCGATGGTCCGACATGAATCTCATCTCCAACCTCTCCCACCTTAACTCCACAGAATCCGACCACTCTCCTCTCCTTACTGAGGTCAGCAACAACTCCAACTTTATTAAAAAAACCTTTCAGATTCCTGGACTTCTGGAGACACCACCCACAATTCCAAAACATCGTAGCATCCGCCTGGAATTCGTCGAGCAACCCGGACCCCCTAGTCAGAGTGGCCGCTAAACTCAAGGCAACCATGGGCGCCCTTGCTTCCTGGAGCAAACTCGCTTTTGGCAACATCTTCCAAGTGATTAAGGCGGCGGAAGACGACGTCACTCGTGCTGAGATTCGGTACGCCGCGGATAGTTCTACAGAGGCCCGCGCCGTACTCAACCTCACCAAGGTTATCCTCAAATCCCGCCAGAAAGTGGAGACGGAATTTTGGAAGCAGAAAGCCAGGCTGACCTGGGACATCGAGGGTGACAGAAACTCCGCTTTCTTCCACGCCTGTGGCCTCAGGCATCAACTCAACCTACATCAAATCTCCGACGATAACGGTGCCTTACTCAAAGATCAGCGGAGCATTCAGGCGGCTGCCGCTAACTTCTACTCCAAATTATTCACCAAAGAAGTCGTCGCCAAGGATGAGGATTTTCTGGCAAAGGTCCCTCTTTTAATCGACGAACAGGATAACATGCAGCTATTAATTCCTCCATCTGCGGAAGAAGTCAAGTCCGCGGTCTGGGCCCTTGATGAACACAGCGCCCCCGGTCCCGATGAATTTTCTGGGGTTTTCTTTCGGTCCTATTGGGATATCATTGAGACAGGCGTGCACAAGGCCGCAACTGCCTTCTTTCAAGGCGCCTGCTATCCAAAATCCTTATCGCGAGTCAACCTCATCTTAATCCCCAAAAAAGATAACCCGGAGACCTTCAAAGACTTCAGGCCGATCAGCTTATGCACCTTCACCAATAAAATCATTTCCAAGATCATCGTCACCCGCATGTCCCATCTCCTTCCCAAGATTATCTCCGAGGAGCAAAGCGGCTTTGTCCCAGGACGGAACATCACAAACAACATCCTTCTCGCTCAGGAAATGATAACCTGCATGAAATTCCCGTCCAGGGGAGGTAACGTAGCCATTAAACTCGATATAAAAAAGACATACGATCGTCTGGACTGGCAATTCATGATATGGGTTCTCAGGGCCTTCGGTTTTTTCGAAACCTGGATCGACATCATCTTCAGATCCATAAGCAACTCTTGGTTCTCCACTGTCATCAATGGGCAAGCGGACGACTTCTTCAAATCTAGCCACGGAGTTCGTCAAGGAGACCCTCTATCCTCCACCATCTTCATCATTGCCGCCGAAGCCCTCAGCAGAAACCTGAACAGCATTGCTAACATCCCCAGATTCTACCACTTTTATACCACCGTCGGTTGTCCTTTAATCACTCACCTGGCCTACGTCGATGACATCCTCATTTTCTCCTCCGGTGACGTCGAATCAGTGGAGGTGGTCAGTAGCATCCTTGAAAAATACACCAGATGTTCCGGACAACGGATCAACCATGAAAAAGTGTCATCTATACCCATCACAAAGCCGACAGGAGCCACTCGGCCACTCTAACCCATCTCACCTCCTTCTCCACCGCATACCCACCGTTCACCTACCTAGGCTGCCCTCTGGTTTACGGCAGATCTAATTCGGGCATCTTCGATGGACTAGTAAACAAAGCGAGGAAGAAGATCGAGGGATGGCACAACGCGACCCTCTCTCCAGGAAGTAAGATGATCCTCATCAAACACGTTCTATCCTCCATCCCCATCTACACCCTGGCCGTTTGCTCCCCCCCTTCGAAGGTTCTATCCTCCTTAGAGGCCCTCTTCGCCAACTTCTTATGGGGTCATCTCGATGGTAAGGATAAGCACCACTGGGTCAGCTGGGACACGATGGCTAAACCTACCGATGAGGGGGGTCTCAGCTTCATCAAATTATCGCACATCGTGGACGCCTGCTCTATGAAATTATGGTGGAAGCTGAGATCGAATAACTCTATCTGGACGCAGTTCATGAAAGCTAGATGCTTCCAACATTCTCACCCGCGACGGCCGTCGCCAAAAATCGATCCTCTTCATCCTGGTGCCGTATTCTTCACGACCGTCACCTAGCCGAACCCCTTATCCGCCTGCAGCTTGGCAACGGCAACTCGCCGCCTTGCCACGAACGCTGGATCGGTAATGCGGTCCGCCAAATTTCACCGAACGCCCCCCTAACTGCACGATCTGTGATCTTTGGGACCCCGCCTCGGGTTGGAGGTGGGAGCGGATCAGAGATTGGATGGGACCGGACGCGCCGACCGAGCTTGCCGCCGCGGACGTACAGATCAACGATCTCCCGGACGTCTTGATTTGGGCCCCCACAGCCAGAGGTTCGTTCATGATGGCCTCTATCAGGCGCGAGGTGGGGGGCGATGGCATGCCATCTCCTCTGATCGCTCCGTTTTGGCAATCCTGCATCCCCAACAAGTGGTCTTTTCTGATCTGGAGAGCCCAGTGCAGGAAGCTTCCTACTGACGATTCCCTCACCACTATCAGCTTCAGCCTCGCGTCTAGCTGCCACTACTACACCTCACACAAGTCAGAAACGGCTGAGCACATCCTGCTCTCCAGAGATCTAGCTACTCAGATTTGGAGCGACCTATCTCGTCGTTGCGGGAAGAGGCATCGGCCCGGGGGCTTCAACAATCTCCTGACTAACTAGGGCGGCTCCCATGGCCATCAGATCGCTGCAGCCGCTGAAATTTGGGTACTCTGGAAGAACCGGAACAAATTCAGGTATGAAGGTCGCCAATACAACCCATTACAACTGATCCGAGAAGTCCTCCGACAAATTCTTAAACTCAGGAGTCGTTGCACCCACTCTACGGAACGATTTTGGCAGGATCTGCTCTAGCCGCAGGAACCGACTACCCTCCGGTGGTCGGCTAAGGCCGTTTGGTTTTGTTGTTTCTTCGCGCTTGGCGTGCTTACTTGTATAGGCTTCGGCATTTTGCGCCTGATACATCAATAAAAGTCCTTTCGCTCAATATATATATATATATATATATATATATATATATATATATATATAAGAAAAAAAGAAGAAAAGAAAAAAAAAATATATATATATATATATATATATATATATATATATATATATATATATATATATATATATAATTGAGTGGGATCACGTGACTCCACTGGACCTATGCTGGCTCCGCCAATGGTTATAGAATGAGTCATGTCATGTTGGACCAATAAGAAAAAAGATTATACATGGTCCAACATGACAATGACTCTCTCTCTCTCTCTCTCTCTCTCTCTCTCTCTCTATATATATATATATATATATATATATATATATATATATATATATATATATATTAAACTTGTTAGATCAGTGATCACTGCTATAGTCCGGTTTTGGCTTCAAGCCATCCTATTGCCGATGTCCACTATCAAGCAGATCGAACAAATCTGTGCATCGTTCATATGGAGGGGGGTCTGCATGGTATAAGCTGGGAGTTGCTCTGTCGACCAACCGAAGGAGGAGGAGTGGGCTTGAGCAATATCGTAGCCTTCGCGACGTGGTGGGAGTCAAATTAGCATGGAAAGTTTTTGTGTCGGAGTCCATATGGGCAACGTGGATTCGCAACAGGTACGTGAAGGATCGAACTATCTGGGGGTATAAAGGCCAATAATAACGATTCAGTAGTCTTCAAAAATGTGTGCCACTACTGTGCCCCGCTGCGCACTTTGATCCATCGTGTCATGAAGGATGGCGGGAACACCTTATTATGGCAGGAACCTTGGTTCGATAGGTGGCCGTTGGGAGCACTGCATCCAGCGCCAGCTCGAGGGTGGGAGAGACGACAAGACTTGGTAAGTCATATAATCAAACATGGAGCATGGGCTCCTGAGGTGAATGGGTATGTTCGCCATTTTGCTACCGCCATCCGGGCGGTCCCGATTGATAATAATCTTGTTGCCGATACTTGGGTGTGGGACAGGTCCGGGGAGCCGCGGTTTGTATATCAGGATGCTTACAACGCTTGTAGGGTGCACCATCCCCGGTGGGGGTGGGGGTGGGAGTGGGAGGAGATGGTCTGGGCGGAAGGGTCAGCAAAGAAGTTTCAACTCTGCCTATACAAGTTATGCTTAGGAAGGCTCCGCACCATGGACAGGCTGTATCGGTTCGGCGTTAATATAGCGGGGCAAGGATGTGTCCTAAGTGGGCGAGAAAATGAGGATATGAACCACTTATTCTTCAACTGTGACGTATCATGGTGGATTTGGAATGAACAAAAGAATAAGTTGAGGCTACAAGCAAGGGGGTGGGGACACACCAGTGGAGTAATATCATGGTACTGATTAGAAATGACAAAGGAAGAGGCAAGAAGTGGTACACTGAAGCTTGGTTACGGCTGGCTGCGGCTGTCGGACACATTTGGAGGAAAAGAAATCGACGTATATTTGAGGGTCTGGTCACGCCAACTATTGACATTTTACGAAATATAGAGTTTGACGTAACAGAACTGGGTTAGATACCCTGAGATGCAATTTTGCAGTTTTTTTATGTCGGTTATACTTTTTGGTCTTCAATATTAATTACCTTTCTTCAATATATATATATATATATATATATATATATATATATATATATATATATATATATTGACAATAAATTATATCTATTTAAAAAATCGAAATGGTATTTTTTGTTAAAACATAAAATGATAAAGGAGGATTACATTAAAAGATAGGAGGTATATCAAGTATATGTCAACAAAAACTCAAAACAATTATAAAAATATATTATTAGAGATACTATTTAATGACACAAGTGAGAATCAATTTCAAAAATCGAATTATCAAGAAAATGTTGGATGCAGAGGGATGACTAGTTATATATAAAGTTAAAAGTATTTGATTAAGCCAGCAGCCAACCATCCAATTATGGGTGTCAATAACAATCAATTATGACCACATTTCTAATGGGTGGGTAGAATAAACCAATGACATTTGAGCCTTGAAAATAAAAGTATACACTAATGACATTTAATTCTTCCTACATGTTTTTTTTTTTCATTTTCCAATTTTTTCTTCTTTAATGACAAAAAAATATAGCAATCATATTAGGTTTGTTAACACAAGAAATAGCCAACAAAACTTATTCAGGAGTCTTAATTTCCTCTTATTAAATACAATATTGGAAGCCATTCCAGACTTGGATATAAGCCCAGAAATTATTCAAATATTCACTAATATTTGTGAATACTTTGCGAATAATACGAGCTGATTTGTGAATTATTTGTATGACTTTGCATCGCGACATGTGGGTCCAACACCAAGCCCTAAATGCACAGGAAGAAACTTCCTGTAATTTTAGACATTATAGATGTCTCAGATGCATGGTCCCTATGATTTTGCAAGTTGCAGAATTTAGAACGCCTACTTGGGGGAGTGCAGCACAAAAATGATTTCTTTCGAGACATTTGCCAGGCCTTTGAACATTTTCAGTCCAAACCTGCAGCTTGTACTTGTTGCCCAAAATACCAACAAAACCAAACTAACCTCATCAATTACGAAAGAACACAACACTCTTGGTCCATTATTAAGTTTATAACTTACAAACTACACAGCAAACCATCTATCATAAAAAATAAATAGGCTACATTATGTCATAGCGTGATACAAAGATTACACCTGAACTGTACTTCTAGAGCACCTCTCTCTTTATTCCTAATTGTTATTTCACAGCACAAAATGCTGCTCAAAGCTTCGACGGAGGGGAATACCAACTCCATGGCTCATTCGATATGTACTGGGTCACCTGCTTCACACTCAGGTAGTTATCAAGGCCCCTGTAGAAGAAAACAATTTGATACAATAGGCATCGATATTAAGAGAGATTTCGACAATATGATAGCCTTATCTTTTATGATAATATCACAATATAAATCACTTACCATTCCCCAAGCTCTCGTCCGAAACCACTACGCTTGGTTCCTCCCCATGGAGCTTGACAGAAGCAGGGCTGAGAGCAGTTTACCCACATGATACCAGTTTGAACCGCCTGTAGATAACCATATTAGAAAACCTTCTAGTCATCCATCAGATTTTAGTTTTCTTATTTTACTACACGATGAAGATTGGTAATATTTTCCAATTTAGCCTATATCATGGCTTGTCAACAACATAATTCATTGTAGAAAACCTTTAAACTTCTAGTCATCCATCAGATTCTAGTTTTCTTATTTTACTACACGATGAAGATTGGAATGTTTTCCAATTTAGCTTATATAATACGGCTTGTAAACAACAGAATTCATTGTAGCAACCTTTAAATTCTCATTATATCAACTCTTATATTCCCATATAGAAAGTCCCAGAGGAATCCAAAATCACCTCCATAGCTTGCAGAACTAATGCGCATAATAGGTCTCCTACATAGCAACTTTTGTTCTCTAGTGGCGAAGCACTCTCTTGCGACAGCTTCCTTGGTAGAAAGTAGGCACTAATACCGGGGACTGCCGTCGGGCTGATAGTTGACTACTGAATTGCACACCTTTTATGGGAACATCATTACCTTAAAGCCTTGTTTCGGAGACAACTCCGTTACTATGAGAAAGGCTTGGATGGTGACAATTATGTTGAAGCTGAAATTTACTATCTACTTAAGTTAAATATATTGCAAATACAGTTGTCCATTCTCATTGCCTTCTTCCTGTGACCTCCCCCTCTTTTTCCAACTGATTATGTGTAACAAAAAACCGCGAACGACAAGCTAGATTATGTGTAGCAAAAAAAAAAACCCAATCACTAGGAATATTCAAGAGTACTATAGACAATTATCTTCTTCTTTTTTCCCTTTCCTTCGGGCTATCATTTGATGGCATCAATCATTATACTCCAAATCCCAAATCCAAGCAATTTCTCATCTTTGAAGGATCAGCTGGGCGCTCAATGTACTCTACCAGATAATGAGTAAATTCTACAATGAGCTACTGAGCCATGTGTTTTGATGTCAGATTTTTTTTCAGTAAACTATTTAGGGGCTTGCCATAAAAACTAAAGCTAGCTGCCAGTACCTTAATGGTCACAAGGAGCAACACTAAAATGCATATATAGGCATAAGAATAAGCCAGATCCATATTCAGATAAATCTTAAACTATTAGAAGAATCGATAATTAATGAATATTATCATCGTCATTGTCATCCAAGCCTTTTCACATTACAATGGGGTCAACTATGGAGCTATAAAAAAAAAACTCCATATGAGATTTGATGAAGTTTTATGACCAGCTGTCAACCTAACATCAACCCTCTATGTTGATGCCAAATTCCTAGACAATGTAGCTATGAGCACGAGAGGACCGTGCCATAAAATCTAGGTAGCCAGTTGCCAGGTAGGGAGACCTACCTTTTGGATTGGAGTTTAAGCTCATGCAACCAACGAGCACCCTCCAAGTTCCCCTAGACTATAAAGGGTCTATACTCTAAACAAATAGGTAAGATGATACAATTTGCTATAAGGAATTGCATTCATCTCTATGACACATTACACCAAAGAGTGAAGGAATGATTGTCCCAAAATTAATGAATATCACCGGCTACTATAATATAGGACAAGAAAAGAGTAAATATTGTTAGAGAAATTAAGGTCCAAAGAAAGAATTGAGGGCCAGCAGACCGTTATCACAAGGTTATGCTGAATTCCAAGTTGTCATGCTGAATTCCAAGTTTACCTCAGTTATACGCTTGCACCGGTCTTGGTCATTGGAAATTACAGCACCACCTAAGCCATATCTGGGAAGGATAAACAATAATCAACAAATAGGCATCATGACCAGTTCAACATTTGACTTATGAGACATAATATCAATATTTGAAGGAAAAAAACTGTATCTTACTGTGTATCATTTGCTAGTTCTATAGCTTCATCTTCAGATTTAAAAGTTTTCACACAGAGGACAGGCCCGAAAACCTCCTCCCTCCAGATTTGCATGGAGGTCTCCACATCCGTTATGATTGTCGGCTCGATAAAATATCCTTTTTTTAAGTGCTGACAAATCATAGGGATATCAGTTGTTACGAATAATAATTCCAGTGACAACTCACTGCAGATAAAAGATAACAGTGTGAGTTCTTTACCTTTGGACGTCCACCTCCAGAGAGTATAGTTGCACCTTCACTCTTTGCTGTTGAGATAAATTTCTTTATCTTCGCATACTGGAAAATGAGCAAAAAATCAGATTCCTGATTTGGTTTTGAAGATCAATTTTCATGTTGAGATAAAGTTTACATGATATGTGAACAGTTAAGCAGTCAACTCCTATGCAAAATGTAGAATAGGGTCTCAATGCAAAATGTAACCTACAAGAATTCACATTTTAATAAGAAATAGAAGGAATGTAAATAGACAATATCATCAAAAGTTAAATTGTTGAATAAGATTATAAAACTGTTTAAGCTATAAAACATTAAAATATTTCAACTACATCAACACGGACATCCGCGTGCACGCACACACACACGCGCGCAAACAAGTACATATTAAGGTTCGCAATATCGGCTCATGCACATATATCACTCGTATTGTATCAGTATTGACATGTCCGATTTGATACTCATAGATAACGATCACCGAAATTGTAGTTACCTTTCAATGAAAATTTAGCAAAGAAAAATATAATTATGGTAAAAACAATGTTGACACAATGATATGATCATGTCGTTGGTCAATGTGCTAGTGTGCCAATAAAATTTTTATATCGGCATACGTATCGTATCGGTTTTGACATGTCTGATTTGATACTCACCGATAGTGATACTCGACGATACCGAAATTGTGCTTCCCTTTCAATGTTAATTTAGCAAAGAAAAAGAGAATTATAAGAAACAATATCGACACAATGATTTGATCATGGCCTTGGCCTGAGTGCTAGAGTGTGCCGATAAAATTTCATATCGGCGAAATGTAATTATTACCATTTCTCGAAATTATGTACTATAAATTGACAATGTCAATACATCTTCATATTTTTCTCAAAATTATCTATTATGGAGGTGCTTTGTCTAAAAACAAGTAAAATAAACAACAATATCTATTGAGGGTAAATAATTGGACAATGTTTAATATTATTCCATTGAAAACTAAAGGAAACAACAAATAGTGATAAGATTTGCGTATATGTATAAAATATTTTTTTCTGTTTTTTCTTAAATAACTTTTTAATTATCTTTTTGCCTTACGAAACTAAGAACAAAACTCCTATCCAAAACCATCGAAACTCGAAAAATTGTCGATAATGAAACTCATAAGGAGCCGAAACCAATTCCGATACCGATATTGTGAACCTTGGTATACACACACACACACGAGAGAGAGAGAGAGAGAGAGAGAGCATTGATTTATTTCGCTTTATTAACTTCATTGGTAAAGATCTATGTTGCACCGACATGGACACATCGACACGACACAAATCTGACAGTGTGTTACGGCAACCTTGAAAATTTAGGATATGATATGTCGGTATGTGTCATATCCTAAATTAGCTTATATAGACTTGTAAGACCCACTTAGAAATCACAATATAATACATGTCGGTGTATATATATAATGGACCCAGTGTTCTAAAACGCGGATTTAGGCGGCGCCTAGGCGCTGGGCTGCCAGTGACCGATCAATATTCGGCCGGAATCGGCCTTCAGGCGGCAGCAAAGGTAAGGCGGGTTTAGACGTCCGCCTAGGCGGCTCTAAGCGGAGAGGCGGACGCCTAGGCGCAGACGCTCGACGGTTAGGCGGCCGCCTAGCGTGTAATTTTGGAAGAAAAAAAATCAGGTGCACGAGTTCTTCCGAGTCTTCTACTCTTCTTCTTCCTCTTGAGTGCATGAGCAGCACGCAACCACGCAGGTGAGTCTTCTTCTTCCTCTTCTTCTTCTTCTTCTTCTTCGTGAGTCTTCTTCTGCCTGTTCTGGTTTTGGTGGATGTTTTTTTGCTTTTTCTGAACGAGAACTGAGCACTTACATATTTTTAAATTTAATACTTGAGCACTGACACTGAGCAGTCAAGTCAGGTCAGTTGGCCACTTTTTCTTTTGAATTTTAATACTTTTTCTTTTTGAATGAGCACACTGAGCAGTCAAGTCAGTTGGCCACTTTTTCTTCTTGAATGAGTACTGAGCAGTCAAGTCAGTCACACACTTGAGCACTATAGCAGACACTGGGATTTTTTTTAAAATATGAACACTATAGAAGACACTATAGTAGCTTAGTACAGTGAAGCACTTGAGCACTATAGTCTTCATCTAAAACACTCAGGAATTTAGTTTAGTACACGACCGCCTATTAGAAGGCCGCTTAGGCGGTCTAGACGCTAGGCGGTGGATGACTGTCCGCCTAACGCCTAGCGCCTTTTACAACCTTGAATGGACCACCATATAAGTTAGCTTATATTGACTTGTAAGACCCACTTAGAAATCACAATATAATATCAGAATGTAATTAATGGACAAATGTGAGGCGAACAAAAAATATTGGCAACTAGTTTTTTATTTTGGTTCTCGGACAACTAGCTTTGCCAACGTTCCCCACACAAGTCAATAAAACTATACTTATATATATATGCAAAGAGAGATCAAAACACCCAAACCCACAACTTAAAAGTTAAAAGTTGGGTTAGGGTTTCTCTCAGTACGCAGCCCCCAAATTCCACTTTCATCAACTCAGAAAGTAGAGTAGACCAGAGATGGCGAGCGGCTGGGATGCGGCGAGCACACCAGAAACTTGTCATTATACTTGGGACACGATCGGATCTGAATCTGACAAGAATTGGCACTTTTCCCACACGAATCCGTGCTGGTCGAATACGATACGGATTCGACCTCAGATTCGGCACCAGTCCACCCGTGTCCGTGCTTACCACGTAAAGACTTTTCCTTTTATTTCGTTAACAAAGGGGTAATCCATTAGGTTGTAATAAGAGCACATAGGTATTGACATATTTTGTTTCCTTAGAATGATTACGGGTACCAACGGGATGGTCATCCCTTTCACATTTTGGTTTAACGTGTCATAGAGATGAATGTTTCAATATATAAAATTGTATCACCTTATCTTTTCGTTTAGGCTCTTTATAGTCTAAGAAAACTTGGAGGGTGCTCTTTGGTTGCATGAGGTTAAAGTGCATATCAAATAGGTTTACCAACATGCCAACTAGACATCTAGGTTTTATGACAAGACCCTCTCATCATGCTCATAGCTACCTTGGCTAGTAATTTGGTACCAATAGATGGTTGACATAAGGTCAACAACATATCATAAATTTTATTTATTCAAACCTTTTATGGGGCTTTCTTATGCCATAGATGATCTCATTCTGATGGGAGAAGGCTCGGATGACAAAAACGAGAATGGATATGGATACCAATGCAAATATTCAATTGATGTCCTTATCTATTTAAAGTGGCTAAAGTTAGAATCATATAGGATAGGATAGTAAAAATGATCGAAAGTAGAAAAGCAACCAACTTAGTTGGTAGCTATGTTTGGATAATATTCTGAAATAATTCAATAATTTCGACCCAGAAGTACTATAATTATTTGAACTTCATATCTTCACAGATGGATAATGGATATCCATGTATGTTGTATGCGCATATGAAGCTGAATTCAAGTTATTATTTTGATGTGTATGTTTAGTTGTTCAGGAACCAACATAGGTTTAGGTAAGAACATGCATTATCTAGATTGAATAGGTTAGAATGGAGGACTGAAATTTGCTTCATTTTGCAGATGGTCACTCATTTTCTATTCTCTCTTTAACAGGCCAAATAAAAGGATTCTTATACAGGTTTGAAATTTTAGGGAACTTTTTGTTCCAAACATTGATAGAAAGTTTCAACAATGCCTATACCTGCAGAAAGTCGGAAACAGAAGGGTAACAGAAAGGCGAAAGGAATTATCACACAAATAAAAGAAATAACAAGAAGAGGCAGGACACCAAACTATGAGATTTCCTAACTTAATGTTCTATCTTCCTCACTTATCCTGCTTGTCTTATTCCAGAGTACAACCCTCCACCTTCCATATACAAAGCTTCATCTTTGTGGCCTCAATAGAGTGAATGAGATTTTTCACTGAAACCTCGGATTGTGAGAATATGGTGCATCCGTCCCAGTGATCTTTCCTCCTTTTGCTAGGTCATTCGTAGTTCACCTTTTTTTTCTTTTTCTAAAAAAATATTTCTGTCAGCAGCTAGAAATTTGTAGTTAATTGCTATATTTTGGAACCAAGTAATAAGTGATATTTTTTTGCTTGAATCTGAAACTTGAACTTTTGGGTTAGTTTATTAGAGCATCATTAGTAGATGGTGCTCAAAATTTCATCTTGAGGTCCAACCATCCAAATTAAAATAAAAAGAGGGTAAATGTAGAATGGGTTGGGCTTGTATGAATAGTAGGAAATGATAAAGTGAGCTCCGGTGCCAAAAATTGTGTGGTCAAAAATTGATGTGGCAAAAAATAATGTAAAATCTATAATCTAGAAAGTGGGGCCGGAGAGGGAGCTTACTATTCTATAAAATGACTTCCTACAATCTAGAATCTAGAAATTGGGAGGCCCAAGCCTTGGGTCCTATGGGTGGGATGGGACCAGGGATGAGCCTTACTAATGGTGCTCTTAGGTTGTACGTTTAAAAAAAATCGTAATGTGTAATCATAACTTTAATTGTCTAAATTCTTTACCGCATGATCGTCACCATAATGACTGAAAACTGAGAAATGTCAAACTGGAATGTGTTAGGAGCTAGGTTGACAGACAGATTCTAATACAATTCAGACTAGGGCATTTATAAAAGTATAGGACACAGGTATGACATGGATAGTGGATATGGATATTTTTGCACATGCAAGCATAACCATAAACATATGCTTACATTAAATCTCAATAATATCTATATTTATCCATGTTTCATATTGAAATTAAGTTCAAAAAAGTTCTAGAAATAATTCACTGCAAAGAAAGTTCTCATGTCTCAATCATGTATGGTACAATCATTATCATGCTAAATCATTCTCAACCATGTCTTGGGTCCTTTTGGAGCCTAGACATAAGTGGTCCTTATCCTACATGAATGTCGGGAATACAAACCAGATTGTTGGATTTAGCGAACTCATCTTTAATCAGCCAACACATGCTTAAGGGAAAATATTTAAATAGTTACAAAATGAGAAGACTCACCTGCACTGCACTGACAACAGGACCAAGTCTGCAACCTTCTTCTAGAGGATCTGACACCTTAATATTTTTGGCCCAAGCAACAAGTCTCTCCAAGAACTCTTTTGCAATGGTCTCCTGCAACATTTTTTTTCGTGCATGACGGATGATACGGCATTGAAAAAAATGTAAACCATAACAAGGGCCTGAAAGCTTAACATATTATATCTATTCTCTATCTTCGAGCAATCAGCCAACAAAAGATTATTATCACAACTACGAAACAACGATCACCAAACACCATTTGCAGCAGTTCTAAACTTTACATTCATTCTCAGGCAAGAAAAATCTTTGAGACACCACTTGGTTGGAGGATAAAGAGGCAAAGAGAACCCCTAATCCAGATTTAGTGGGAGAAGGATTAGGGAGCTGAACTGTCTTGAGGCTTAACCCTTGTACAGTTGAAGTTGTTCTCATATATATATATATATATATATATATATATATATATATATATATATTGTTTGAAGATGCATGCACGAGTTAACTAAATTCTCTCATTTCCACAATCTCCTCTGGGCTGAAACGGGTGAAAAGGAAGCAGGGGATGTTCATCATTTGGAACTCCACCCCATGTTAAATTCCCTTAACAAAAGGCCTAACCCATTGTAAATGATGCCAGAAAGAACAGTTCATACAGTAAAATTACTACAGTTGTCATTTTCCTTTCCTGAAAGAAGGAATAAAATTACTACAGTTGGCAGGAGAAGGAATCCGATCTCTCTGGAAGAAAACATTCTCAGAAAGAAGATTCATGTCATAACTGAGATCCATAATCCATTCTAAACTTATTTGTTTCATTATAGCTAAGAGAATGACGTGCACATAATATGTGTGGGCTCCTATCAACAATAATTTCAACCCAGTATAAAGCATAGCACTGTTACAGTGCCACAAAGAGAAACTGGATATCCATGAGATTCAGATGAGATCCCTCTAGAAACTGCATCTCAGATCCAGATTATAAGCCTTCCTTTTCCTACATGGATAGGCTTACCGGAGAAGATAAGGATCTTCATCCACAAAAACATAGCATGTTCCCCAAACTCTCCATGACATCAGGTAGAACCATCCTACACCTTTGGAAATTGAAAGTAAAAACTACCTTAACAAGAACAAAACTATTTCTGTTGGTATATTTAGTATAGGAATATGTTATATTTAGTATGGAAATATGTTATGTTTAGTATGGGAATATCCTGAGGACATATTTGGGATGCCAGAATATGCCATAGGATATTTCATTTGATATTCCATGATGCAAAAGCCTATATAAAGCCTATGAGACTATCAATGAAATCATCTTATCAATCAATTACAACATGGTATCAGAGCCACCTTTCCACAAACCCTAGCCGCCACCGACCCTAACATTTTCCCTCCTCCCTCTCTCTCCCCGCCACCAAAACCCTAACCCGAAGCAGCCCTCCCTTTCCCCCGCGGTCGCAGCAGTCCCCCCCCCCCTTCCGCGCGGCTACTACTGCTGCGACTGCTGCTGATGCTGCCACGGTGGCACGAGCGCTGACCGCTCCCCCACGTGCGCGCTTGCCCCACCCCCTTGCCGCACACAACGGTGCCTTTGTTGCCATTGTTCGGATCATTCCAAAAGAGGACACCGATGCCTAGATCTGATGAAAACAGACATGTTCGGATCTAGGAACGGACGACGAGGACGAGCGTGAGTCGTGGAGCGGGCGTGACGTGATCAGAGAGAAGGAGCATCGATGGAGGAGATTATCAAGAAGCTGGATTCTGCAGAGGTCACAACGTTGATGAAGTTAATGAAGATGTCGGCTGGTGAGAGCACGACACGAACGTCGCCGAAGTTGGAGCTTTCCTCCTTCGATCTGAAGCTGGATGGACCAGTCACCTATTTGAGTTGGTCACGGTGGGTGAGAAGAACCCTCGCAGGAAAGAACCTGAAGGGGTTCCTGACGGACGAGAAGACAGAGCCGGACGAGGGCTCGGCAGGACGCGACGAGTGAAAGTCCACTCATATAGTAATCTACATCTGGATTCTCAACTCCTTAGCCCAGTCTATTGCCGCCACAGTAGATGGCATTGAGAAGGTGAAGGATGTGTGAAAAAAGTTGAGGAGGACCTATGATGGTGTGGGGAACAACTTACGAATCTTTCAGATAAAGGGGAAGATCGACGACACCGTACAGGAAGAAAAGACGGTGCAGGAGTATGCCACGGAGTTGGAGCGTCTGTGGTTGGATTATGATCACTCCTCAAAACGGACGAGCTGCGGCCCTACGGGAACCCGAAGTGTAAGGAGAGACATGTGTGTCTGCAAGAGAGGATGATGAAATTCCTCAAAGGACTGACTGCAGCATTCGCACAGAGGACGGCCTTACTTCTCGTCCAACCAGAGATCCCTAGTCATGAAGAGGCTATCTCGGCCATGATCCAGGAGGAGACACACATCAGACTGCAGGCGGGGACAGGTGGCCCCTCCGAAGCAAAATCAGCACTAGCGGTTACCGGCTCGGACGACACATAGTCCAAGGGAGAACCCTGGCAGCACAATCGGCAGTGCTACAACTGCGGGGAGATGGACCATCATCGGCAGTGCTACAACTGCGGGGAGATGGACCATCATCGGTATTCTTGTACCAAACCACCTAAGGAGGAAGACTCGGGTGGTGGACGTGGACAGTTCGGTGGACGAGGATATATTGGAGGACGTGGTCCTGGTCGAGGGGGTCGACGAGGCGGCCGAGGAGGTTATCGAACAAATCTGCTGGTAGCAGAAGGGAATAGAGGAGTTGTTGGCACTTTTACTGAGTAGGATCAGGCACTACTGGACTTGCTGGAGAGGAAGCAGAGAGCGTCAACCGAGGGAGACAGGAGGAGTGGAACAGAGGAGGCATCCACCTCATTCTTCGTTGGGGACAACGCCGCTATGTATGTCCAAACATCAGAAGGTACTGACGAGTCACTTGCTCTTGCATCTATGTCTTCCCTTAAAACGTCAGACTGGATTATCGACTCGGGAGCATGTGACGAAAAATGCTAGTAAGTTTTCTTCTTACACTCACCTAGCATCAGCAGACTGCATTCAGACAGCAGATGGCACTTTCCAGCCAGTGGTCGGTAAGGGTATTGTTAATTGTACAGATTCAGTAAGATTATCCAATGTTTTACATGCTCCATCATTTCCAGTCAGTCTCTTGTCTATTAGTTCTATAATTCTCCAACTTAACTGTATTGTTTCTTTTGATATTCCTAAGGTAAACTTCCAGGAGAAATAGACGGGACGAAGACTTGGGACTGGCACTTGGCATGAGGGACTGTAGTACCTAGATCGAGAAGGACTGGACTCAGCACTGGTATCTATGGCAGAGAAGGCTGGAATGGGAGGACTGCAACAGAGGACTGAGACTTTGATACTTCATCATAGGAGGATGGGACATTCTTCCTTTGATACTTTAAGTAAGTTATATCCAGAGATTTATGCAAAAACAGATATAAAAAAATTAGTATGTGATGCATGCGAGTTAGAAAAACTTACTAGAAGCTCATATGTTGGTACGGGTCATAGGAGCTCTATTGCTTTTGAGGTAGTACATTCCGATGTTTGGGATCCATGTACTAATAACACTATGAATGGGTATAAGTATTTTGTTTCCTTTATTGATTGTGCCTCTCGTGTCACCTGGCTGTATTTGATAAAAAATAAGAGTGATGTACCTGCTTGTTTTTGGAATTTTCATAAGCATGTCCAGACTCAGTACAACGCAGTTATGAAGATACTGAGGTCTGACAATGGAACGGAGTATACCAACAGGACGCTTGCAGAATACTTGTCAGCACACGGGATCCAGCATCAAACCACCTGTGCATACACACCAGCACCAAATGGAGTAGCAGAAAGAAAGAACCGACACCTTCTGGAGGCCGCAAGAAGTATGATGATCGACATGAATGTCCCACAAAGTCTGTGGGAGCATGCAGCGTTAACAGCAGCTCAACTCATCAACAGGATGCCTTCGAAAGTCCTGGGATGGAAGTCCCCATGTGAAGTATTATAAGGCAATAATAGTGGGATACTTTCACTGAAGGTGTTCGGGTATGTGTTTTGTGAAGGACAACAAACCATCAGTTGGAAAACTTGACCCCAGAGCGGTCAAGTGCATCTTCGTAGGCTTCTCAGTAACTCAGAAGGGGTATGTGTGCTGGAGTCCAGTAGAGAAGAAGTTTGTTAGTATGGATGTCCACTTCCGGGAGCATGAGCCATACTACCGCAAGGAGGAAACTTTACACAACACGCCTAATACTACAAGTATAAGGCGAGAGGGGGAGATGGAGAACCTGGTGGTGACTGATTGGGAAGTTTGGCATGGAGGCACGGTTGAGGAGGAATATGAAGGTGAAGCAAAACAGGGGGAGGAGATGAGAAGTGTTAGGCTACGGCTCAGGGGGAGTTACTTACCTACAGCAGGAGGGAGAAGCAAAATGCAGGACCAGTACCTACAATGCCAGTGCCAAGTCTCTTGCCTGCGTTCGTCCCAACTCCTGAGACACCTACACTACCATCCCCTTCAGGTGATATCATTCCTCCTACTCCTCCCACACCACTATCTGTACGAAGGACCACTCGCAGCAATGCGAAAAAACATCCGGACAGATATGGTTGGGATCTTACTCAGTTTGTTTTTTATGACCATATCTCTTCTTCTCATGGAGCATTTATAGCATCTTTGGATAGTATTACTGTACCTAATAATTGGCAGGTTGCCAAGAACGATCCAAAGTGGAATGCGACAATGCATGAGTTAGGAGCTCTTGAGAAGAATCACACTTGGGAGCTGGTGAGACTGTCGGAGGGGAAGAGAGCAGTCGAATGCAAGTGGGTCTTTACCGTGAAGCAGCACCCAGATGGACAGGTTGAGCGTTACAAAACTCGACTAGTGGCGAAAGAATACAGTCAGACATACGACATCGTCTATAGCGAGACCTTTTCACCAGTTGCAAAGATGAGCACTGTCAGGATCCTGATCTCTTTGGCAGCAAATGGTGGATGGAAGCTACACCAACTGGACATGAAGAATACATTTTTTTCACGGAGATCTAGTGGAGGAGGTTTACATGGAAATACCACCAGAATTTGGCACAAATCAGACAGCAGGCAAGGTCTGCAGGCTGAAAAAGTCCCTCTATGGACAGAAGCAGTCTCCTCGAGCGTAGTTTAACAGATTTAGGAGAGCGATGATAGGGATGGAATATCAGCAGATCAATGCTGATCACACTGTATTCTTCAGAATGAGTGGAGGCCACATCACCATACTTGCGGTGTATGTTGACGACATGATTATCATGGGAGATGATAAGCAGGAAATCGTCCGACTCAAAGGAAAGCTTGACAAAGAATTTTAGGTAAAGGACCTTGGTCTTCTTCGCTACTTCCTTGGGATTGAGATCACTCGAGACGCAGAGGGGATTGTTCTCTCTCAGAGGAAGTATGCACTGGACCTTATTACAGAGACAGGAATGTTGGGATGCAAACCTGCAGCGACACCAATCGATCAGAGGTTCAAGCTGAACGCTGAGGCTGGAGAACCAGTTGACCGGGACAGATACCAGAGACTGGTGGGCAAGCTGATCTATTTGAGCCACACACGTCCATATATATGCTTCGCAGTTAGTGTGGTGAGCCGCTACATGTATGACCCACGGAAGGATCATATGGACGCAGTATATTAGATTCTGAGATACTTGAAGGGTGCCCCCGGAAAGGGACTGATGTTCAAGAAGAAGAATCACATGGACATCGAGGGCTACTGCGATTCTGACTGGACTAGTTGTGCTGATGACAGGAGGTCTACCTCAGGATACTGCATATTTTTAGGAGGCAACTTGGTCTCTTGGAGGAGTAAGAAGCAGTCAGTGGTGGCCAGATCGACAGTTGAAACGAAGTACAGAGATATGGCCTTGGGAGTTGCAGAGCTGCTTTAGTTGAAGAATATGCTGGTGGAACTGACGCTGGATCAAGGAGCCAAGATGAAGCTGTGGTGTGACAATCAGTCAGCTATTAGTATTGCCAACAATCCAGTACAGCATGACAGGACCAAACACATCGAGATCGATAGATTCTTCATCAAGGAGAAGTTGGTTAGTGGACTACTGGAGCTAGGCCACGTTCCAACCAAGCATCAGGTAGCAGACGGACTGACCAAGGGACTTAGCTCTGTGAGCATGATTAGAGGATGTGACAAGATGGGTTTGGTGAATATCTTTCGCTCATCTTGAGGGAGAGTGTTGGTATATTTAGTATAGGAATATGTTATATTTAGTATGGAAATATGTTTAGTATGAAAATATCCTGAGGACATATTTGGGATGACAGAATATGCCATAGGATATTCCATTGGATATTCCATGATGTAAAGGCTTTATAAAGCCTATGAGACTATCAATGAAATCATCTCATCAATCAATTACAACAATTTCAAAAAGAAGGGTGTAGATAGTGTTCCGTAAACAATAAGAATGTGCAAAAAAAAATCCAAAGTAAAAAAAAATAAGATAAGCATTCAACAAAAATTAAAAGAGGTCTACACAATGGGACCATACATGGTCAAAAGCCCAAAAAGAAATTTCAAAAGGCAAATAAAACAGAGAATAATATAGCATGGATGGTGTATACTGGGTAAAAAAAGAGGTATCCCAACACCATTAATGATGTGGTTTGTGGGTAAATATTATTATAATAGTTCTCATATTGCCAAAGTGTATCAAGTACTATCAACTCCAACTTAGTTGCTTATGCTTTAGCTTCTTTGGCTTTGGTAAGAAAAGACAAAATGCTTATTAACGTCATTATTTGACAATGTTAGAATAAAAAAATGAGGACCATACATGAGTGTTCATTAAAACTGCCAAAACAAGTCTTGGAGATCTTAAACTTTTAGTAAATTTAGAGAAACTTGGCAGTAATTTGGGAAGTTGGTAAGTGATCAAGACGAGAACATCTTAAATTTAGAGAAACTTGGCAGTAAATTGGGAAGTTTGTAAGTGATCAAGACAAGAACATCTCAACTAATATGAATTGATGGACTACAAAAGTTCACAGAAACCTAAAATGATGTAAAAGGAAGCTGATATAAAACTATAACTATAGATCTTACATCTATCTACACGATAGGTAAGCTTCCAAACACGTAAGTGAACAAATCATAAAAGTTGAGGAAAAGACAAGACTAGTTACTGCAAGAACTGTTAGCAAGTCAGATTTTTTTAAGGACAGCTCTAAGGTAGGTAAGAAAGATACTTCATTATGAAATTGACTAACCAGGAGCAGGGTATGGATAGTCAGATACTACCATCACATACAGGAAGTGCTTATGAATATGAAAGCATTATTCCCAAATGAAATAGCAACCTAATTTTGTAAGTGGTAGCAACTTACGGCCAATTCTTGAGAAGCCCATTGCATACATGGGTTTCTCTTTGGTTTGTAGCCAATGATAATATAGGTCACAGGTCAGAAAATACTTGCTGGATTAGAAGAACTAAACTGCACGCTTATTACACCAAATATGGTATATGATCCAACAGATAATAGATACGTTCCCGAAAAGAGGATGACCACAACTATAGGAATCGACCAAGAACATGAAGCAATCTGTCCAACATCATTATCTTCACATGATATAATTTAAGGCCAGTAATTCATAACTTAAAGCATCTTTTAAATCATACTTACATGTAGAATAAGGCGAGAAGTTGCACTGCACATTTGCCCATTTGTCCAAAAGCACCCAAAAAGAGTCCATTCAACAGCTGCATCATTGAAGTAACATTAATGTTTAGTTCGAATATAAATTAGAAATCTGAAAGATGTTAAAAAGAAAGGGCGTCCCAGTGTCACGAGGCTCCCGCACCCGCAACATCTAGGGAGGGTCAAGATGTACGCAACCTTACCCCCATACATACGGAGAGAGTGCTTCTGCTAGGACTTCAAAAATTCAGTCTACATGTGTGCCAGTTTCTCTGAATAAGTGCTCGAATTCGTGTAAGACGTTAACCGCAAAAGAAGCCTCGGCAAGAAGTTCTAGTTGTCCACTAAACTTCCAACTTTCAAAATTAAAAATTGGGATAAAGGATATGTGCTTCAAGTTTAGAAGTCCATGTTTTAGCTGAATACAACAAATTCAGGTAGAGGCTCCGGTGTTGTTTTCTTAGAGTTTAGAATGCATTTCTCTTATGGTACAGGCTGAGCAAGTCCACTCTATAGTGATTTTTAGATTGAGCGAGTCCCCATTGTTTTTGGGGTGAGGAATCCACTTGGTATTCCATTTTTCAATTGTTCCCAATGAAATTTAGCATGTCTCTTGATCTTCTAGATTGTCTTGTATTTTCCTTTTGGCATCATCACACGTCAGAACATTCAATCGAACAGGATGATATCAACTAGTGGTTTCTCCCTTCACAATGAGACTAATGAACTTCATGGCCCATTGTGAGATATGAAGAAGAGCCGAGGATAGTTCTAAGTTTTAACGACTATTGGCTCGATTGGTGGAAAGGGTTATCCAATCATCCATTTCAAGTTATAAGCAATTTTTTATTTTTATTTTTCAAAGGGAACCATTTCTTGTAGCCTGTACATTCATATATTTTCTTCCTTAATTTATTATTCCATTCACATGAACTTCTCAAAACATGGTTCATCAAAACGAAAAAAAAAAATCTACTAACTAATAAAAAATAAAATAAAATAAATCCAAAATCAACCTTAAAATTGATGAGTTTTTGTCTCCAGGATACCCGATGACCGATTAATGTCTTATTTATTTTTATTTGACAACTAATTCAGCAGCCTTGACATACTCTTAGGATATTTCTTACCCCTCTTTGCAATAAAAACTCTCTTTTACGTAATTCCAAAAGTAGTGTCTCTGTATCTGACTGGTACTACCGTAAACTTGAAATTCAACAGACCCTCAGTTTCTTCTTTTTCTTGTTGTTGAACTATTGTTATTGTGAAGCCCATGATTTATATTATTTAATTTGTATGCTTCATATTTGTTTTGTGAGCCTTTATTGTTTTAGCCCAATAACTTAGCTACCTAAGCCCAACCCACTTAACTTGCCCATTCCTCCACTCATCCGGTTCTCTCTCAGATCCCCTCATCCCGCGGACCACCATGTCCTTTCTTCTTCCTTCACGTACAAACTCTCAGAAAGATCAGAAACATCACAGAAGTCTCTCTCTCTCACCCAAAACCTTCACAAATAAATCCATAACTTCCTCCTCCCTCCACCAAATCAAAATTCGAGACCATCGTCGCGTTCGTCTCGTCGTCCTCTCCGAATCCAGACCCCACTCTCCCACCTTCCGAGCCCTCCGTCCGGCGTCCGGCGTCTCCCGTGCGCGTGCCCCGTCGCCGCGTATTCGCCGTGTGCGTGCACGTACTCGTGCTCATCGATCCCGGCGTTGTTCCGAGTCCGAGGCCTCCCCTCGGTACTCCTTCGTGCAAGCCTTGGGTAACCTCTCCACTTTCACCTTCTGTTGTAGTTCACAGAACCCAATATGACTTTCTGGCCTTAGAATAGGTTCTGTGAATTGTTGATAAGGTTA
The DNA here is from genome assembly GCA_029216955.1 of Iris pallida. Classification (NCBI taxonomy): domain Eukaryota; kingdom Viridiplantae; phylum Streptophyta; class Magnoliopsida; order Asparagales; family Iridaceae; genus Iris; species Iris pallida. Next base: position 3,733,519 of record JANAVB010038020.1, on the reverse strand, counting down.
TGTAGATTAATATTAGTTTCTGTAGATTAGTTTCTGTAGATTAATATTAGCAATGTTGGTAATAAATTCCTTTTAGGAAACTTTGTCTAGGTTACATAATCTTTAATTAATTTAAATGTGGATTTATGAATTAGATTATTTAATTTTGTGATATTCCGCCGACAATCCGCGAAAATCCATCGGATTCTCCGCTTTCGTGGCACAGGCGCAGCAAACGAACCGTTGCTGCCCCTTTATCTTCTCTCAAAATCTGTTTCTTCTCATTCAAACCCCCCCCCCCCCCCCCCCAAATTAAACGCTGCTACCTTTTCACCTACCCACCCCTTCCCTTCCTTTTTAAGCCCCTCCTACTCATTTCCCCTACTCCATCTCCACCGTCTACATAATCAAAACAAACTCCTCCCTATTCCTTCCATGGCCTCCTACAGCAAGCGTTCCCGCCACAACGGCTCTTCCTCCTCCGCCACTCCGCCCTCCTCTTCTCCCTTGCACCAACGCAAGGCTACAATCCTACAATCTTCAAGTTCGTCCAGCATTTCCGCGAGTGGTTCTTATTCTACCGCAAAGCCCCTATCTGCCCCAGGAAGCCTCTCTCTTGGCTCACCTTCCCGGCTCATCACGAATACTTCGCGTTCTCGAGGATCGACGAGCTTCTGGAACGGCAGGTGGACTACTACCCAAGTGTCATCAAGATGTTCTACTACAACTTGGTCCCCGCCAAGAACGGACCTGAGTTTGAAACTAAAGTCGGTGGAGTTAAGATCATTGTCACTGCCTCCTCTCTAGCCAGCATTCTTGGCCTACAATAACGAAAGTCCTACCGCTCTCTTCCGAATGCTCTCGACCACATGACTATTTCTCCTGACCTCAGCTACGAGGAATTTCTACTCAATATAGGTAGTCGTCCTGTTGTCCAGAGGCCGGAGGACAATGATCTAAACCCATTCTTTCACGACTTTCATCGCATCCTTTGCCACACCCTTACTCCGAAATCCGGGAACATGGATAGCCTAACCGCTAAGGAGATGATTGCTATGTACTACCCCGTCTCCAGGCAACCTTTTTCCCTAGCCAAAACAATTATCTTCACTATGATCCTTATCCGAGAGTCCGCCCATCGCTCTCTTCTCTTTGGCATGTACATCACAATGATCCTCGAAGCTAATGGGGTTGACCTGACCCACTGTCCCGTTGGTGATCCTCGGCCCACTCCTCTTGCCAAATCCAAGACCCGTGGCCGCGCCACTTCGGCGGCTGTTGCTGACCTTGCTGCTCAGCCCGTTACGATTCTCACTCCCGACGTTTGTCGCTACATCGACCGCAAGTTCGACTCCCTCTCTGTCTCCACTACGGAGCACATTCAGGCGACCACCCGAGGATTTGGCACCCTCATTCATCATGGCTTCATGGATCAAGCCCACTATTTCCGGCGCATGCTTGAGGAACGCAACTTGTATGTCAATCCCAATACTCCTCGTCCTGACTTTCCCCGGCCACGCTTTACTGATCCAAATGTCTACGGATTCATGTACCCTGATGGCATTGACCCATATGGTGCTTTTACTCCGGCCCAGCCGGTGATGAGGATAAGGAGACAGGTCCATCTGGTGCTCCTGACAGTTAATGAATCTCAGCTTCTAGTGGGATGGTGTCTCATTTTCGCTTAGTTTGCTTTTTTGTTGTTTTGTGTGCAGTCCTTTGTAGACTTTTAAAAATGGTTATTGTCTTTGTGCAGTCCTTCGAGGACAAGTTTTATTGTTCTTTTATCGTATGTCTTGTATCGTCCTTTATGGACTAATATGATCTAGTACTGTTTCTAGCCTGACTAAGTTTTAATCAAATAAGTACTATTATCAGTATACTGTCTTCTTTTACCTTGTCTTTCTAAAAATTGCTTCTTTATTTTTCCCACCTTCATTTTGTATAAATGACAAAAGGAGAGAAATTGTATTGAGGGGAAGATTTCATATTACGGAAGAGCTATCTCCTAACCATGTACATTTTGTCAATTATCAAAATGGGGGAGATTATTAGCACATCGATTTTGATATATTGACTATAATTAACCTCTGCACTGTTTTAGCCCTAAATATTCTACAGGAACAAACAAGTCAGACAAAGATAGAAGAAAGACGACTCCAACAATACTTACGGAGTCTTTCGGAACAAAGAAGAAAATATATTTTCAATCATTTACAAACATCAGACACTTTAAAGCACTCAAGAAGACAATGACAAGCTAAAGAAATCCAGATCAAAAAGCTCCTATGTCTTTCTAAGAGTTTGTACGTGTCTAGAAAATTATGTACGCACTTTAGTAAGGATGACAAACTAATACGGTATAAAATCTGAACTAAGTGTTTATGAAGAGATGGATAATCCACCGGATCTCCGCGAAAATCCGACGGATAATCTGATCAGAAACAGCAAGTGTTTCTGGGAAAGTTCGGATAATCTGCCGGAGTTCCGTTATAATCCGACGGATAATTCGAACTTAAGACAGCAAGTATTTCTGAGAAAGTTCGGATAATCCTTCGCATTTCCACAGAAAACCGCCGGATAATCCGAACTTAAACAACAAGTATTCCTAATATAGTTCGGATCATCCGTCGGACTTCCGCACCAATCCGACGGATAATCCGAATTGCCTTGCTGGCCTTATTCAAATTCAAATCCAACGGCATCCGACAATCGCATTAAATGCATTCAACGGCTCTTTTTCTAGCCGTTACTGTTAACCGAATAATTCGAAGGATTTCCGCAAAAATCCGTTGGATAATTCGTTTGTCGGCTAAAAGCTCTTTATGACTTTGGATTTGTATAAATAGGCATCCTCTCTCTTCATAAAGATTTATCCATTTGAGCTTTAAATTTTTCAACTACCAAAAGAGCTCTACCATTACTCTACAAGCTTTAAATTTGTCATCCAATCAAAAGTACTAGAGTATTCAAGAGTTGTAATCTTAGATCTTCAAAGTGTTCAAGAAGATCGAAACATTTCTTTCTCTCAAGTTGAAGTTGACAAGCCTTCGTAGGAAAACTCGTGTGTAAGAAGTTGACGAGCTCTTCGGACCCAAACTCGTGTTAGAAGTTGACGAGTTCTTTGGATCCAAACTCGTGTGCAACTATTTACTTAAATAGTAGATTAACGCCGGAGAGAGTTCCAGGACTGGAGTGCCCCTTGGGAGGATACCAGGATACATCGAGTGTTTGATTCTCTCTTCCTTTATTATCCTTTAAATTATTTATTATTATTGATAATCTTTTTATTACCCTATTCACCCTCCCTCTAGGGTTCTACAAGATATATATATTATTTACTAATTTTATTTAAGGCCCTGAAGCCCTGAACCCACAACCTATCTCATGTTTCTAAACCTCAAGGACCACTAAGTATATAATGATTTTCTTAGAGCCCAAACCAATATTTATTCTTTCCGTCCAAATAACTAGTGTTCTATGTTACCCGGACTCTCCACTTTAAGGAGAAGTACCCGTGTCGACCCTTTAGGACATGGGTATGGGTATGAAATCCGTATCCGATCCTCCATGGTGACAATCGGATCCTTCATGGTGACAATCGAAAGACTGGTAGTGAAGTAGATAGTTTATTTTAATGTGGTAGTGATGTAGATAATTTATTTTAATGTGGTAATGATGTAGATAGTTTATTTTAATATGGTAGACTGGTAGTTAAGTAGTAGGGGAGCTGAAGGGACGGTCCTTAGGGACTTATTCAACTAGTTGAGTAAAGTTTACTAGTAATTTATAATTACATGTTGTCTTTTTACGAAACCGTAGTCATATCCCCGTACCCATACCCAAAATTTGGATCATTTTTAGCCGAGTCCGTGTGTCCTTCAATTATGAGTTTGAAGGATCCGACTCTTGGATATGTACCCATACCCGACACCCGTACCCGAGTCCAGGTAACAAAGCTAGTGTTCGATTTGCTTTAACTTAAAACCCAAAATAAAGCTTTAATTCTTAAATCATTGTATATTAGTTTAAAGAAAGGATGGAGATAGAGAAAAGAGAGACCATTACCTATTATTCATCTCATTGTTTCTAAACCTCAAGGTCCACTAAGTATATAATGATTTTCTTAGAGCCCAATACTTTGAGCCCAAACCAATATTTATTCTTTCAGTCCAAATAACTAATGTTCGATTTGCTTTAACTTAAAACCCAAAATAAAGCTTTAATTCTTAAATCATTGTATATTAGTTTAAAGAAAGGATGGAGAGAGAGAAAAGAGAGACCATTACCTATTATTCACTCATTTTCCCCAAAACATAGAGAGAGCACAAGAAAAGAGAGGGAAGAGGTACCCTTTCTCTACAACCAAGGGCTCTCTTCAATACCTAAATGCAAAATATGCACACGTGTCATATTCCTATGGCAGGCTCTTATTTCGAGGTCTTAATAGAGTTTTTGTTGTCAAACTGCCTCTCTTCCCCAAACTCTCTCACCAAACCCCTTTCAAGAGGTGGGAGAATCTCTTCTCTGTAATCATTCCACCAAGAAAATAGAGAAGCAAAGATGGATAGAGAGGAAAAGAGATCAGAGCGGGACTCACCGGATTTTCCCACACGAGATGGCTCCGAAGTTGGAAAGGTTGAAGAAGCGGATGGACGGGATTAGGTTTTGGAAGCGGTTGTTGCTATTTTTTTGATCTTCTTCTCCTTCTCTTCTTTCTCCTTCTTCTCATTTACTAGTCCCGACTAGGGAAAGTCAACCGATTTTTTCCCGACTAAGGGGTTCCCTAATTTTTTTGGTCGACTAGGAGCAAAATCGAGTCCCGGGTCCGACTACCGACTAGTCACCGCTAGTCGGCCGACTAGGGGGATTTTTACAACAATGGTATAAACTTCTTAAAGGATATAAATATTGTCAACTATCCACTTATTCTTCTAATTTTGTGCTACTCCTTACGACATTTGTGATAATTTAATGTTGTAATTAATTTGTGTCGTATGCATAAAAACTAATAACATGAAGATAAATGTGGATAATTAAAGTGCGTGCATGGCTAGAGTTATATTTGGTTTTATTGTCTCTTATGGAATTAATTGCTATCTTATGTTTTTTAACACTAACAATTAGTAATGATATAAATATAATAATTCATTAGAGGGCTATATTCTTTTCTACCACCTGCATTTTTAGTAGATACTATTTTGCATTCAAAGGCCTATATAGAAATACAACACATACATACATATACATGCTTATATGAAATGTTGAGAGCTATTCTTCTTATCCCTCTTCTGTGAATGGTTAAATAATCCTACCAGCATACTAATGGTTTACATGTATCATACATTATGTCATAAATATGTTGTCTACTAATGGTTTACATGTTGTTTTAATGTAATGGTTTACATGGTGTTCTAACGTAGAAAATAAATATCAATATGTTCACAAACCATTAGACACATCAATGATAAATGACATATTAGTTATTCTTGTATCTTTCATCTACTCTACTAATGGAGAACTCCCAAATGTTGGCATTCAACACTAAAATTTTGACAAATAATACTTTTACCAAAGGATCCTTGCAATTCCAATTGTTGTGGAACATTGTTGTCATTTCTTGCACTTGGAAGAAGTAATAAGTTTAGACCGATCTGAATGGCATGAGAGGATCTGTTCCCTTATATAATTGTGTAGTGTCTAAATTTATTTCTATATCTATTAGTTAAAAAATTTGTTTAACAAGAAATGTAACTAAAACGATGAACAAAGTTTTCCAACAATAATTTTTGCACAGTTTTAATCATGCAAGATTTGAAAACATATATTTTTATATTTGACACAATGTCAATGATGTATTGTGTTAAACTAGTGGACAAAGAAAGGAGAAGGTTTTTCCTGTTTCTACAAAGTGTTCTACGTAAAAGTCCAACCAAATATCCACTAAGGATTAGGATGTTAAGTTTATTGTCTAATTATTTGATAAACTTTTTTAGTCTACAGAAATTTTACATGATTGTATAGACTGGCTCTATAGTTCCAATTGCTGTAAAGGACCTTAAACATGATCAACCATTGCTTCCCATTGACTAAAGTCATTGGATCATTGAACATCGTTCATGTGTTTTCCATTCATTAATTTTTGTCATATGTTAAGTTACTTTCAGGATTTATGATTTCTCTTGTAATGATAGCCATCTCACATGAATTCTGCCAATTCCATTGGACACCAATCCATTGTTTTTTTATTAATTTGTCATATTGATATTTACTCTGCAAATATACTTGTGGATCTTTAATTAGAATAAACAACTTGTGAATTGTTTCATTTACATTTTTAATATACAAACTAAACTCTATTTTCTTGAAGACAGAATCATTAGAAATATTTCAAATGATTATAAAATGGGAGACATGCTAACAGTAGCGGCAATACAAATTTATTTTTTGTACTCTCTTATTCTTAACGTAATCTTTTCTAATATTCTCTCTCTAAGCCAGATGTATTAGAGATTGTGACTCGTTAGAGAAAACTCAAATATGCTAAGGATGAAGATAAGTAATACAAAAAAATTTGATCTATTATTATAAACTTGATGTTTGTAAATCTTATTTTCCAAAATTTTGGATATTAATGGATGTTTAGCGAGAATAATAGAACTATCTTAAAAATATATATATATAATAACATATCTTTTGTATTGTTATTAATAAGTCATGATCATTTGGAAATGATTATGGTATTGTACATTATTGTATTAAAATGATGTTCTATGATATTTTTCCTAGGTCGGTTTGCATGTTTGAACCTTAGCTGACCATATTGTCACAATATTAGAATTTCTAGTTAAAAAAATCATAATATTGTTCTGTCATAATATTTAGATTATGTTGGACAAACCTTGTTTTGCATATAATCTATGACATTATAATTCTTTTGATTCGTTCAAACAATTTAGTCAAAAAAATAGTTTAGTAATATTGCAAATCCCTATAAATCTAAGTTTTTTAAAGTAGATATTAGTTTGGGTACAAGCCGAAAGGGTCCTTCTGTCAACCGGACGTAAATAGCTCTAAGCGACACGGTACTTAAACGTCCCTAGTGGATCACCGTTAGCTGGAAACCGGCCCCTACAGCTAACCCAAGTTGATCAAAACTTGATAAACTAAAGATTTATTAAGGTATAGTAGCAAAAATCACTTAAACTATTATTTTAGTACTTTAGAGTGTCATTTTTTTTTGTAAACATGGCTTATAAAGATAAATCTTTAGAGCCAAAGCTGAAAGTTATCGTCTTACTTTAAGGGTTGATAGAGTTAGATGAGTTTTGGCTCACTATCCTAAGTTTCATATCAGCAATTAGTGAAACCACATATTTGTTAAATAATTATGATGTCACCAAATCTGATTTAGGAAGTAACTAAATCAGTCAAACCAGTTATTATGTTCTATATTAGAAAGAATATTTTTAAGGATATTCTAGACTATAAATTGTATCATATTAGCTACTCTTATGTCATAGAAGGTCATTCAAATACAAATTGGGTAACTGACTCATATGACATCTAATTAAGGTTCGCAATATCGATATCGAAATCAGTATCGGACCATTCCTATGAGTTTCATTATCGACGATATCGATAGTATCGGCGGTTTCGGATCGAAGTACCAAATTTTTTGGTATCGGAAAACAAATAATTATTAATAAATTATTAATATTTTAAAAATATATTTTACACATTTAGGCATAATTTTAAGTATTTCCAATGTTATTTCTTAGTAGTTTTGAAATTAAATGAAATAATAGTCACCCTTACCGATTGGTTTACATGCAATAGATCAATTTTCTTCTTTTACATGCTTTTACAACCTTATTATGCTTCAAATCCTTGTTGATTTGTCTTTTTTATTCAATTTTCTTTGCCGAAATGACCGAAAAAAGAGACCCTTAATGTCGATATCGGTCAGTATCGGGTATCGGTCGGTATCGAATCGGGATATGCCAAACCGTATCAGTATCGGCTGTATCGGATCGGTATCGGCCGATACTTTAAACTATACATCTAATCCATTTATGGATATATTTTTTATTCTATAAAGAGTTGTCATCTCTTGAGGTTTATATAACAAAAATATTATAGCTAAGAATATTATATACTATGGAATGTTATCTTCAGTCATATCTTGTACTGAAGCTGTATGGCTCAGACATTTTATACTTTACATGATCTACATATTTCTGTACCTGTCATTTGTTTTAAAATTATGCTAAAAGCATGATCTTGTGAATTCTAAGATGAACAGGTACCTGCAGCTACGTTTCACGACATTAAAAAAAGCCTAAAAAGCAAAAATATGGTTCTTGACTATAAAAGTCATAAAAGAACCTTACAGATCTCTTGATAAATAGTCTGTTTACTCTTGACAAAGTGTTTATCTAGGAAATTAATCCTAGTATCATCGAGGAGGATGGGGTTAGGCCCATAAGTAATTCACCAGCAGTGGCAAACCAACCGAGTCTGACTGAAAATCCCAAAAAGTCGGTTCAATGGGTAGGAACAAGCTGGACTTAGATGATTATTATGGAACATTGACCCTGAGATTAAATTCTCTTAAACTAATGCCCAAGAGGCTGTACGATGATGCATAATGATACTCCATCCCTATGTTAACAGTGTTCGAGTGTGATTTGGTTAGGATGAGTTTTAAAATTCTTAATAGGTCCAAGCATTATGCAGGGTTGACTCCAATCACCAACCCTTTGAGGATTTACCTATATGAGATGTCGTGAAGGCCGAGACTATAGGACATGGCGATCCTAAACAACTCTCATGAATATGGAAAAGTGCGCATGACCATATAAAAAGCGACATCCGATAGACCCAAGAATCTCTAACATACTATGTGTGTTATTTTCTGAATTTGGTTCAAGAAGTCTGATTCAAGACATAGTCCATCAAACACTTCTTCAAATAAAGACAATAGTCACTAAGTGAGATTAAAGGCTGTAGTTCATCTCATCTATGCATAGTATATAATTGTCCATAAATTCCAGTGCTCTAAAAATCGGCCTAGGCGTCCGCCTAGGCACCGGCCCACCACACCGAAAACCCCCTAGGCGGTAGGCTAGGTGGGCCAAGGCGGGCCCTAGGCGCTCCTAGGCGGGCCTAGGCGGGTCCTAGGCGCCCCTAGGCGGTCGTTTTTTTATTTTATTTTATATTTTTTATTATATTTTATATTTTGTTTATTCTTAGTTGTATTTTGGATATTTGTTTGGGTTTTAAGATAGTATTTAGATTTTAGAACATTGAAATTTCAAATTTCAAATTTCAAAATTCAAAATTTCTAAAATTTCTATTAAAAAAATTCTAGGCGGACTAGGCGCTAGGCGGACCTCCGCCGCACTGAGTCCGCCTAGCGATTTTTAGAACACTGATAAATTCTTCATCATTACTCCTTTTTGAATATTGTTATCTTTGGTTTCGAAACTTTTTTTTTGGATAGGGGGGTGGGGTAGGGGGTGGGGGAATTGTTGTTATTATTGGTGAAAAAAACCTACTTACAAAACCTCATTATTTTGCACTTAATTCTTGACCGTTTTCAACATTGACATGGTATATTTAGTATTCCCTAATTGCTATATTATTAGCCCTAAATTTCTATTAATTGAGTGTTTTAACTCTCCATCAAATGCGTTAAACCTATATAATTCACTCTTCTTCTATAGTATTGTAGGATGAAAAAAAATAAGAAAGATATCTCCATTCTCCTCCAAAAATCACAATGACATGAAATCTTTCATTCACAAAAATGTCTCCCTCTTTCCATTTTTTCCTCATCTTTTTTGTGCTAATAAAATCTTTCATTCACAAAAATATCTCCCTCTTTCCATTTTTTCTTATCTTTTTTGTGCTCTGGGCAAGGGCTAAATCAGGGTCAATCTCTTCGAGTTGTATGCAACGACGAGATAACCGGTAGAGCAAAAATTTTACTACTAGGAGCATTCGGAAAAAAGTCTGCACATAGGCCCGGATCAACTTTTAGGGCAGTGCTTCATGCACGACTTTCCCGGAGGCCGGTAATTTTAATTTTATTTATTTTGTCTATAGGTTTTCAAGAGAGAAAAGAAAATATTTCTAACATGAACAACACATAAATTTTATCATATAAAAAAAAATTCTTTTTTTTTCCTTTTCCAAGGGATTGATCAGGAAAGTTAATACTATATTATAAGTCATTTTAATTTTTGTACACGATTTTTTGTATATATTCATATACATTACTATTTTTATTTCAATAAGTAACATTTTTTAAAGAATTATTGAAACTTCTACCTTACAAAGCATGATGATAACGAAGTAACTCCACCAATTTTTGAGGGATAACTGAAAGACGGCGATGAAGTAATCATGGCATAACCACCAATGTTTGACACGTATCCAGACAAAATATCACAAAAAGAAGACATTCATCAAAGGGATCCTTTTCAAGTATGTTTTCTAGAACCACCCATTGTGTAAGCCAGTAAATTTAATGAAAACCCGGCTAAAGTGACTTATAGTTCACAAACAGAGTTAAGTTGTCTTCATTGGAGCTGATGCCATGTTTCAAGCTTTTCTGGCTTCAAAGGCAATACTTATAAGTTACTTGGGGAATAAGCTTCTTTGGTTAAGCGGTTTCTTGTGCAATATCAATATGATATGGTTCGTACGACCACTATCATAGTGCTTTCAAATTTTAAGGATTTTCTCCAACAAGCATCATTGTCAAGTATAGTTCAAAGATGACTTATTCATCATGATAAGTTTCAGTCTGTCCATTATTATAACCATACTGAAAGTTCCTTTCAAGAGGAAGCATATGATGTAACAGAAAATAAACATTGAATTGACGAACTTATATTAAAGACAGTCCAGCAACTTCTTCAGTCTTCACTCAAAGAGGTTTGGAGAAGTGAAGAAAATGTGGTTCTATTGTGAAAAAAATGCTTGAAATTATGAGTCCAGTTTCAAATATTAAAGAGTACTCTATTCTTCCAAAAGGAAACCAATCAGTCACAAGAAGGGAGTGATGGCATCGATCTATTAAAAGGTTATCATGTACATCACATTATATAGGGATGCACAGCAAGATTAATGTGGCACAGTATTTGGAACTATCATATCAGGTTTTGAGGTTGGAGGTGAGAGTATATAATCCTCTTTATGGACTGAGCAAGTCCATTTGGATTGAGCTTGTGGTGTAGTGAGTCCCCACTCATGTTTTCGGGTTGACGAATCACTGATTCAAGTTATTAGTTTTTGTATCCTATTTCCATTGTTATCAATGAAAACAAGTTAGCAATGTGTTAAGATACAGACCTTTCTCAATGTCCACATCTTCAAATACAATAATGGGACTTTTGCCACCAAGCTCCAACGAAACAGGCTGATAAAGGGCAAACACAAGTCAGAAGATCAAAGATATATACTATCATACTAAAATTAATATGAATGCACGCGGTCATAAACTATTGCTAGTAAAGCTCTCCCCCCACCCTCTTAAGAATTTTGCAAATCAAAGAATAGGATGAAGAGAATTTTAAATGGCATAAAGATGGAACAGATGCCAAAAAGCAACATTAAGTGAAACAATCAAGATTTTTTTTAATAACAAACCTTGACTAACTCTGCAGCAGCAGTCATGATTCTTCTACCAGTTTCAGTGCTTCCAGTGAATGCAATCTAAAAGAAAACAAAAACAAACCAATTAGAGAGCAAAGAAAAAGCATCAATTTCATATACAGAGAATAACTATAAAGATATTGACATTTATACACTGAATAAAACCTATAAGGACAATAAACCTTGTCAACATGAGGATGGGATGATAAAGGGGCACCAGCTTCGGGTCCTAATCCAGTAACTATGTTCAAGACGCCAGGAGGAAGTCCTACTTCTTTACACACTTCAGCAAGCTCCAAGCATGTCCTGAAAATATCATTATAACAGTTAGTTCAATAATGTATATAGACAAAGAAAAAGTTATAGCATTATAAGTCTTACACTGATGACAGTTCTGAAGGCTTTAGTACAGCAGTACAACCAGCAGCCAACGCAGGAGCCACCTTCCATGTAGCCATTAATAGTGGATAGTTCCTTCATTGAAGGTTTATATGTTATATACCTTAATGAAACTTCTGCATAACTTATGACAATATGCAAGGAAAAAAGAGAGAGACTACATTTCTTTCCCAATGACATGTAAAGGTATTGCCAGATGAAAATGCAGAAAGAACTTTCAGAGGGATATATATATATATATATATATATATATATATATATATATATATATATATAATTTATTTTTTATATATAACATTATTGTGTAGTGGTTATAATGTTAGGCTTCTAGTTTAGAGGTCCTTGGTTCAAATCTTGATGACAACAAATTTTGCCAATGACCCTTAGCCTACTGGTAGTGGTGAGGCATGCGGCCCAAGTGGTCAGGAGATCGATTCCCGGTGGGAGCGTTCGAATCAATTACTCGGGTGCGGCTAGGGTTCGAATCAATTTTGCCATTATATATATATATATATATATATATATATATATATATATATATATATATAATGGAGAACTTGGGTGCGGGAGCGGACGACCGAGACCGAGCGGCTAGGGTTCCTCCCCCGCGGCCACCTGATCCCCTCGCCGGCGGGGGGAGGAAGTTCGGGAAGAAGGGGGGGCCGGGCTCCCCCCCAGGTCGGCGGAGGTGCCACCCTAGGCAGGGGGGGCGGGGGGGCCGGGGGGGGGGGAGCAAAGGTGTGGGGGTCGGGCGGACCCCCCGGATCCGACGCGAGCGGCGGCAGGGGAGGGGGGGGAGGAGCAAAGGTGTGGGGGTCGGGCGGACCCCCCGGATCCGACGCGAGCGGCGGCAAGGGAGGGGGGGGAGCAAAGGTGGGGGGGGGGGGGGTCGGGCGGACCCCTACGGCGGTGGGGGGGTCGGTTTCGGTGTCGGACGGAGATCGGATCCTGCGAGGTGTCCCCAACGCGCCTAACTTCGAATTCGGAGCAGGATCTGGATCTCAGAAGGGCCAGATGGAGGGAGGAGGATGGACGACGGTTACACGGCGTCGCGTGGCGAAGACCGGGGGAAAGGCAGGAGGAGGACAGGACCATGTTAGGGATCGCCATCCTGCTGACAGTCGACAGGGCGGGTCAGGGGCGCGGCCATTGGCCCGTGGTCCTGTGGTGTCTGCTGGAAGATCGGTGGGCTGGCGGCCAAAGGCAACCGCGGCGGATAAGAAAAAGAGTAAGGTGGTGGATCTCGGCGAGCAGGGGTCTGGGTCTCCCCTCCCGGAGGTTGTCTCCAGGCCTCATGGGACGACTATACGGCCGGCTGGAAGGTCCTGGGCAGATATTTGCAAACCTGTGGGGCCGAAAAGTCCCACATCGATGGAGTACGTGCCGTCGATCAAGGCTGAGAGGGGTTTCCGGACCTCGTTCCCTACGGAGGAGATAGAGAAGGTGCCAACATACTGGAAGAATACTCTGGTTCTCTATGTTCTAGGCAACAAGCCTTTCTACGGACAAATCCGAGGGTATACAGCATGTGTCTGACAGCCTAAGGGGAGTATGGAGTTCTTTGCTCGCGAGAACGGCTTCTACTATGTGAAGTTTGGACTTGCGGAGGATATCGCTAGGATCCTCCAAGGCGGCCCCTGGACGTTCGACGGCAGGCTTATCATTCTGAAGGAATGGACCCCGGAGCTTAGATGTGATAGGGAAGTCCTAAATGCCATCCATGTATGGATTCGCTTCCCTGAGTTCCCTGTCCGGTTCTGAAGTATACCATTGCTGATGCGTCTGACGAGCTTGGTGGGCACCCCGATCAAGGCGGAAGAAGCTACTGCCTTTCGGTCGAGGTTGATGTACGCCATGATTTTTGTGGAGATTCGGGCTGAGGGGAGTTACCGAAGATGGTGGAATATGAGATTCCTTCTGGGGAGGTGCTAACCCAGAAGGTGGAATACGAATGGGTCCCACCACCTGTTCACGTTGTACCTGTTTTGGGCATCTGGCCAATGCTTGTTCGGCAGTAGGACCTCAAGTGGAGCCTACTATTTCCCTTAGTGAGGCTCCAGACTCACCCTGTGACATGGATTCCAGAGATGACAGTGGAGAGGAGGTCTTGGTGGGAGAGGTTACCCATCCAGTGAGTGATGGTGGGATGAGCCTCATTGTCTCTACCCAGCTAGCTCCCATGAATGGGGCGTTGACCTCTTGCCCGGGGCAGAATAGTATGATTACTAGAGGCATGGTGGCGTCGGAAATCGAGGCGCGAGGGGGGGTGAATCGGCTGAGGGGCAGGTCTACTGTAGGAAGCGACGTGCTGTTGGTCCGCTGTGTGACGGCCCCTCCAAGGAGGGAGGGCAACCTACTGACAGAGAGGAGACGGTGTGTGTTGACAACCCTGCTTGGACGTTGGTGCTCTCTCAGGTTGCTCCCCAGCAGGCCATCCCGACTGGGATGGAGGAGGATCTATTAGCGTCGGATGTGACACATTCCCCAGGTGCTGATCCGGGTGTTTCCCAGGAGACCCATCCTCTCATTAATTAATGGCTATTATCGCCTGGAATGTGAGGGGGGCGTGTTCGCTAAGGAGGTGGAGAGAGATTTGTGGGGTGCTTCACAGAGAGAAGTGTGATATCTCTGTTCTATTAGAATCTAAGATCAAAGGTGAAAAGACTCTTGCTCGGCGGACCCCATCTCATTGGGTCCAACTGCACAACCTGGCTCTGTGTGACATGGCCAGAATTTGCGTCCGATGGAACTCGAAGAGCTGGAATGGTGACTTGATCTTGATGACGGAGCAGTTGATTGCCATCTCCTTCTCGAACAAGGGTGGCTTCCGGTTCTTGCTGGGGACGGTTTACGGCCACAACGACAGAAGGACACAGGAGTCCCTGTGGAGCGACATCTCTCGTGTTGCCGCTGTTGCAGATTCGTCGTCCCTTCCACTTCTTCTGATCGGGAACTTCAATGCCCTTCTGCACCGAGGGGAGAAGGTGGACGGTCGTCCAGTTCCGGACTCTATCCTATATGATTTCCAGATATGCCTCCTCCAGGCAGGGCTACAGGGGTTGTCTCGCTCAGGTTTCATCTGGACTTGGCATAACAAAGCAGTCCGGAACAGGGTTGCACGCCAGCTTGATCGAGCTCTGGACAATGGAGAATGGTTCTGGCATTTCCCCAATTCTTCGGCTGAGGACCTGGCCGCTGGGACGAGCGATCATTCCTAAATCAGGGTCGGCTTTACTTCTCGGTCTCCTGGAAAGTCTCGCCCTTTCAGGTACAACAACAGCTGGTATCTCTCGGAGGGCTACCTGGAGGCTGTCTCAGAGGGGCTTACTAGCTGTCAGGAGGGGACGGCCCAGTTCCGCTTGGTACGTTGTCTCAAGGTCACGAAGAAGGCTCTTCGGAGTTGGGTGAAGGGGTTGCCCAAGTCTACCTTAGAAGATAAGGAGGTAGAGTTGCGGGCCATCCAACAGGACATGCAAGCTGACATGCTTAATGGGAACCCGACGGCAAGAGAGAAGGAGCTGATCGAAGAAGTCAACATCCTGAGGCTGCAGAAGGAGATTAGCACGGCTCAGCGTGCCAAATGTTCCTGGCTCAAGGATGGCGACCGTTGCTCCAAGTTCTTCTATGATGTTATCCGGACAAGACAGCATAGGAATCACATCTCCCAGCTTCTTGATGCGGATGGCATCCTGGTGGGGACGCCGGCTGAGATCTAGGGCGTGGCTGTCAGGTACTACTCTGAGTTATATTTCCAGACTGACTACCTGTCTGTGTTCCCAGAGGTTGTTACGAAGAGATTGGTGACTCCGTATGGGAATAGCATTCTTCTTGTCCCCGTTACTTTGGAGGAGGTGGAATCTATTGTCAAGTTGGCGGATCCCAATAAGGCTCCCGGACCGGATGGTTTTAGCAGTGAGTTCTACAAACGCCACTGGGATATTCTGAAGCATCAGGTCTTGGAGGTGGTGCAGGAATTCTTCATCAAAGGAAAGCTTCTGAAAGAGCTGAACCACACTTTCCTGACCTTTGTGCCAAAGGAGGGACCGACAGCATTGGCGAACTTTAGACCTATTGCGTGCTGTAATTATCTTTATAAGATAATTACGCACCTTATGTGCCGACGGATGGAGGGAATCATGCAGGACTTGGTATCTGCGAATCAGGCTGCGTTCATCAAGGGGAGGTCGATCGCTGAGCACAGCCTCCTGGCTCATGAGATGGTGAGGGGCTTTAGCAAACCCGGAGGGAAAAAAGCATGTGTGAAACTGGACCTGAGAAAGGCATATGACATGGTCAATCGAGACTTCCTCTGTCATCTGATGACCACCATGGGTTTCGCGGACCACTGGGTTGCATTGATCCGGGAGTGCATCACGTCCCCCACTTTCTCTGTCCTTATCCAGGACATTTCTTATGGGTATTTCCAGAGCAATCGTAGACTAAGGCAAGGTGACCCCCTGTCCCCTTACCTGTTCACGCTTGTTATGGAATACTTCACATGTCTGATGGACTTGGCAGTGCACTGTAGGAGGCTGGTCCCATTGTTTCGGAGGGTGGATCTCCCAGTTACCCACCTTATATATGCAGATGATCTCTTGGTATTCATCCAGCCATCGACGGAGGGTATGCAGACGCTTGCGGAGATTATGGGAGAGTTGAATTCCCTCTCGGACCTTCAGATAAACAGGAAAAAGAGCAGGGTGTACTTCAGCTCCCTATGTCCCCAGAAGGAGGAGCGGGCCGATGTGCTGGATATCGAGAGAAGTGATCTTCCGATGCGATACTTAGGAGTGCCTCTCACAGTCAACTATGTGCGGGATCAGGACTGCCATAATCTGGTGGAGTACGTCCAGAGGAGAGTGGAAAGTTGGCAAGCCGCCGGATTGTCATTTGAAGGACGCATTGAGCTGGTCAGATCGGTAATTTCGGCTGTAGCTCATTTTTGGCTGCAATCCATCCTCCTCCTGTCGCCACTGTTAGAAAAGTGGAGCAGATCTGTGCAGATTTTATTTGGAGGAGGAATATGCATGCGATCTCCTGGGAGCAGCTCTGTCGATCCAGGAAGGAGGGAGGAGTGGGGCTCAGGCCGTTGCTGGAGATTAGGGAGGCATCCGCACTTAAGCTGGCATGAAGATTCATCAATGGGAGGTCTCTCTGGGCGGACTGGATGCACAGCAAATACGTGAAGCAGGACAACTTTTGGACGTGTGCTACTGACAACAATCACTCAGTCATGTTCAAGACTATCCTGAGACACAGGGGGTGCTCAAATCTGCAATCCGGAAGGTCATGAAGGATGGGTCTGGAACGGACCTCTGACGGGATCCGTGGATAGATCGGCTTTCGCTATTGGACATCAGGGGAGCCCCGACACATCAGGAGGACAGGCGTGGTCTGACGTGTAGTCGTATCATTCGCGACGGGGAGTGGAGGCCGGAGTCGTATCGGTTTACCGAGGGGCTGGGTGGGATCATTAGTACTATTGCCATTGATCCGGACTTGCCTGTTGATCGGTGGATTTGGGAGCCGACAGGAGCTACTCCGCGAACTGGGGAGTTCCAATTCCGGAGCTGCTACAACCTCATACGGCACACCTTTCCTCAGAGTTCTGACTACGAGTTTGTATGGTGCAAGGGTCTGGCCAGGAAGTTGCAGCTTTGTCTCTACAAGTTACTAATGGGCCGTCTTTTGACTAGGGATCGTCTGAGTTCGTTTGGAATGCCGGTTCCATATCCCAAGTGTGTGCTTTGCAGTCTTGAGCATGAATCTATAAGGCACATTTTCTTCGAATGTGTCCTGGCATGGCAGATCTGGTCGGAGCAGAGTAGAGCATTGGGAGGGTGCGACTCCGGGAAGGGAATTTGGGACATCATCACGGTGATCCGGAATAGGCGGGGTCGAGGACAGGAATGGTTCCGGACCGCCAGAGTTCGACTGGCTGCGTCAGTTTGGCATGTATGGCGGGAACGAAACCGTCGGATATTTGAGGGGCTGGTCACCCCTCCGGTAGGCATTCTCCATAACATCGAGTTTGATGTAAATGCTATGGGGAATTGATGAGTGGGAGTCCCACTTTGATTGTATGTTGTAAGATTATTGCATTGCTTTTGGAATAAAATTTACCCTTTTTTCCAAATATATATATATATATATATATATATATATATATATATATATATATATATATATATATAAGTGGAAAATATTAATGAACTTGGTTATCCATTGAAATCCAACTCTTTTGATAATGTATGCGTTGTGCTTCAGAAGTATGAAGTTTCTTCACTTGTTCCGATGCATATTCACTATTTATGACTATTGACCACAGCTGGGGCACCTATTATAACTACTGAATGGCTGCATGAGAAGAGGTTTCAGAAATTCTTTTTACAGAACCCTACATTAATCATTATCTGAAATGCTCTTCTAAAAAGTTCTACAACGCCACAGAATGTCGTCCTAAAATGCAAACCATCACATCTTGTACATTTTTAATCTTCTCATGCTCTTCTAAATCTCAAGGTTTTGGAATATGTTAGTTGGCCATTCTGGTTAAAGTGCTACCAAGTGCATGTGCAATTCGTGGTAGGGTACTTGTAACTTGGGCTTGGTACAAAGAAGCCAAACACATCATCCACCTTCCTCATGGGGCTTTGAACAATATGGTCTTATGGAATCCTCAACTCATAATGTCGTAATTTATTTTTGTTTCCATAAGTCAACAATAGCACATAAGTATTGTAACTGCAAATCCATAGACACTAAGATATTGAGTACTTCCATAGAGAAGCAAGATAAAAGTAAAAGCATAATAATATGACAAGAAGACTTAATTCTAGTTATTAAAAGTTGATATCACATAATACTACTAATAAAAAACGTTCACCTAAAATAAGATACATAAGCAATAATCAGTATCAACTAACAACTCACATCTCAGCATGAGCATCTGAGATGACCTAACACTAAAAAAGAATTGGAATGTAATATGTTCATAGTATAGACGTAATCCCGTACCATGGAGTGATCAACCCAACTACTCCGATGGGTTCTCTAAGAACGTGGGACTTAAATGTATCCATAGGAACCGAAATAGGGGTTCTTTGCCTTTTATCCAGTGCTTCTCCAAGATCCGCGTAATACTCAAAGCAGCCAGCAACATCATCCTGAATAACAGGTGAATTTAAGTTAAAAGAGGAATGCACAAAGATATGTCAAGAAAGCAAGTAGGTATACTATGTCCCATGCGGCTTCATCCAAAGGCTTCCCACAATCCAATGCCTCCAGTTTAGCTAACATATCCTTCTTCTCCTTAATCTGCGCACAATTGAAAAATAGAAAGAACCCCCCAACAATATTAGAATGGAACGAATTCATAGGTAACGGATCTCCTATCGCACAAACATCACTTAAGAAACAAATACACAACAATAGTGAATTTCCAAAAAAATCGACTCCATAAGGCATTGGTACCAAATGATAAGTAATTCAATAGGCTTGTATACTCATTCAAGTAACAAGAATTCGGTTTATTCAAGTCAGACTGCAAGCTTGTGCAAGTAGGAAGCATGGACACTCCAAAAGTCGGTGTTGTACCAGAGACATTCAACACGAGACAGACACTCCAAAACACACAAGGACACGCCAATCTAGATGTCAAGTGTCCATATGTCGGTGTTCATGTCATGTCACATTTGGGTTCCCGCAACATAGTTGTACAATTACTTATTGTTTTATCAAGCCATATCGACTGATACTTCTACTCAGTTACGTGTCAAGATCTCTCGGAACCTATATTGCATGGATACCCCACAAACTGACACGGGAACACACACACACACACACACACATCATTGACTTTGTCGTGTCCAAGCGTGTTTCGGAGCGTCGTTTCGTGTCCAATACGTGTCCGACACGAAGCTAAACAACATTTTGGTAGAAGATCACGAAGGAGAAAAGGGTTCACCTTGGCGGCGATGGCGCGGAGGAACTTGGCGCGGGCCGCGCCGGAAGCGCGGGCCCAGTCCCTGCCGCTGTTGCGATAGAGGGCTCTCCTGGCGGCGGCGACCGCCAGATCCACGTCCTCCGCCGTGGCCGCCGGTATGTCGCCTGGAATGGAAGTGGGTTAGGAAGTGAGGGGGAAAATAGTGGGAAGTGGAAGTGGAAGTGGGTTACCGATGATTTCTTCGGTGGAGGGGTTGACGACCGGGATTCGCTTCCGGTGGAGCGGCTCCCTCCACTCGCCTCCGATGAAGAGCTGACGGCGAGGGATCGCCGCCACTGCCGAGGACATGATGGGAAGGAAAAGAGTAAAGATGGTGAGAGTATGACTGTGCAGGTGCAATATAAAGACTATAGGAGCGTTTGGGTTGCACCATGCACTAGTGCGGTTAGTTAAAAAATAGTTTGTTGATATGGGCCTTATAAACTTTTTCAGAGGATTGGGACTAGTCCAATTTTGAAAAACTTTTAGGGTGAGTTTGATTGCAAGGTAAAAAATACGTGAAAAAATTAATTCTACGGAATTTTTTTACTAGGAAAATAATTTCGTGAAATTCTAAATTTTCCATAATGGTAGTGTTTGATTGCAATTATTTTCTTGTGGAAAATCAAACAAATTTTTATGGAAAATCTAATTTGGGTGTTTGATTGGCATTATTTTCATGGAAAATTTAGAATTCCACGGAATTATTTTCCTAAAATAATTCCGTGGAATTAATTTTTTTTGATTGACATTATTTTCCACGGAAAATGGTCATTTTTTCTTGGAAAATGCTATTTTGCTGTTTGATTGCACTTTTTTTTCCATGGAAAATGTTCATTTTCCATTGAAAAACTTACATTTTCCACATCTACAAATGTTCAATTCAACAATTTTAAAACGAGATAAAGATATACACTTTATAATTCGGACAAACTTAGAACACGAGACATTCAAAATGACAACAACAATAATTTCAAATCAATCCATCACAAATCTACACAATTATCTACAAACACATGTATCATAAAGGTTCAAGTTCAAAATGACAATACAACAATAACCGCACATTAGTCCATCACAAATCTCCACAATCATCAACAAACATATGTATCATATAACTACAAATTTGTTAACTAGTCATTCCTTAGCCAAATTAAAAAATACCCAATGCATCCATCATCGGGACGGATCTCGTCCAAGCTTACGGTAGACCCATAGTCGTCGGAACTCCACATCTATAATCTCAAGAAAGAACTTTCCCGCTTTTTCGTCCCCCTCAAAAACTTCCATCAAATCCATTATGTCTCCTTGATCAATGTCCATCTCTTTTAGCCTTTCCAAGAGTGCTTGTCCATTCACATAGTTTTGTGATGCTTGTTTGTCGAAAGCAACGACGATCATCTCGGAGGACTTCGCTATCTTTGCAAGGGCCAATGCAGCATCTTCCATTGGTTTTATACGCTTTCGTCGTTGTGAAGAACCCCCTTGAACCGACCGATGTGGATGCGCATTTGTTGAAAGACTTGGTTGTGTTTCCTCCATATCATTTTCACCCTCCAAGTCATCCACGGGTTCGCTCATCAGAGGAAAATTATTCCCCAAAATCGTTCGATCACCTGTCGCAGCGTCGTTACCAAAGACCGTAAGCAAATCATAGTACCTGGGGCATAGTTTTCCTTTCATCTTTGCTCCATCAGGTTTTTCCTGAAAGTAGACATTCAATAACCAAAGTTAAAAATCTAACAAAATGATAAGCATGCTTCATAACTAGCTGAGAACCAAATATCATTTTTTTCCCTAACAATACCCATATATATGCAAGTAAATGAGGAAGCTATTGACAGGAATGTACAAGTAAATGAACAAGCTGAGTATGCTTCAGACTAGTGTTGAAGAAAATGATATTGGTACATGATCCTTGTATCATCAAACTGAGAGAGAAAAATGTGAGTGATGGAGTAAATTTTACCAAAGCAGGATGCCTCAAGGATGTTGAAGGAAATACAATCTACAGGTCTTAGGCCAGATATAGTCACATATAATACCTTTGTCTCTAGTTTTATGAATGAGCTACACATCTCTGGAAGCCTATAATCCTTCCTCTGCCTGACAAACATCAATAGGTAAGCACTTCAATCCCTTATAAATTCTGCTAGTTGGTTGGTTTTATATATATATATATATATATATATATATATATATATATATATATATATATATATATGTCATATAATATACTGTTAATTGAGAGCAGCTACAGCAGTGAATGAACTGTCGTTTGGGGGGGATGAACAGTTGAGGATTTGGGAGTTCCAGTTCGGGCACAGGCCTTAGAGGCCTGTGCATATGATTAAGTAAAATGGGGCTGTAGGTATCAGTTCAGAGAGGGGTATATGTTCCTGTGAACTGACAAGCAGTTGGAGGAGTTTCCAGGTTAAGGGGCTTGAGTGTTAGCAACAGTAGGGGTAAGGGGCCTAACTACCTGTGCACTTGATGCACAGGTCATGGCAAACAGTAGGACAATATGGACAAATCTAATAAATTTGTCTTTGCAATTTTATTGGACAGCTGCAGCTTGCTGCAGATGTTGCTCTGCTGATGTTGAGAACCCAAATCATCCAGTAACAAGATCATCCAGTAACCCAAAATGACTAGCATTAATTCATATCACCTGATCATATGACTAGCAACAAGATCATCCAATAATCCAAAATGACAGATCAATGGATGTGGTCTAAAATAACTCTTAAGAGACAATAATATAATGAAAGTTTTACCTTAATATATGTCTCCCAAGTGATGGGATCGGCTGAAACTCGTCCGCTAGGGTCCAATCCAAAGCCACTAATTTTGAACAATTCCATGATGTCATCACATTCCTTTTTTAACGTCTTTAATCTGCCCCTCACATTGTCAACAGAAACAGAAATATGACATGCTTCCCTCACTTTCTCTATAACCTGTAGTAGAGCATCAAATACATCAATTATACATTCACATACTCACATTTTAAATATTATTGAATGTAAAAAAACTGTAGCATTTTAACCTTTGTAAACTCCTCGGACTTGAACCCTTTTCGGTTCGTTTTGGTCCAGCCAACACTATCTCAAGAAGACCATTGATTAGCACTTGATCCATATTTTCACTCCACCTTACTTGCTTCCTCTGATTGTTTTTGACTTGGGATCCAACTTGTTGGCTTGCCATATTAACTGTTATAACATAACAAAACTGAACAAATAATGCATTTTATTTGAATGCAGGTCACAGAGTTCAGTGTGGTGTTCATGTAAATATGTAACTTGGAGAGACTGGAGTAAATATGTAACTTGGAGAGACTGAAGTAAATATATAACTATTATAACATAAACTAAACTCTATAATTTTAATGCAATGGCACAGGAAGGAATCCAACATGATAAGTACAACATCCACAATGTAGAGTTGATAGCAAGGGACAAAGTAAAAGCCAACTAAAGCAGCAACTATTTCATTCCCAATATTGTAATATTACCAACATCAATAAAGATAAAACTGTCAACTAATATATAGGTCCAGGATGTTAGCTTCTTATTTGCAACATTACATGAAGATACTATAAAATAGATGATAAAACATGTCTCAAACAAGTACTATAATGTTCAATCAATTGGCACATAAGTATTGGGATTATAATCATCCCACATATCATTAGCGATCGTAGCTCTCTTATTGGTCCATGCAACTTCAGGTGTGACAGTGATGTGGGTATTGTCGGGGGCACCTTCGGGTACATCGACATGTGGAGGGTTAACTTCATCTTCATCTTCACTTTCAAAATTATCACCTTCTGTATATTCATAACATAGATTATCATTGTCATCAACCCGTAAAAAGCTATGCAAGGCACAACATACAAGAACTATCTTTGCTTGCATGTCAATATCGTGGAACAGTTGGTGTCTAAGATAAGCAAATCTTTTCTTCAACAAGCCAATCGTCCTCTCAACAACATTACGGAGAGATGAGTGGCAAAAGTTAAACAACTCTCTGCTATTTTGAGGAAGAAGCCCCACAATATCTCTACGATGATAACGCGTACTCCGATACGGTGTGACGAATCCTGGAACCAAGGGGAACCCCGCATCGGCAATATAGTATTTACCTATTATTAGAAATAACCATTAATGAATCTAGATGTTAATGTTTAAGTTGTTAAATTTATGAACAATCACTGGATGTAAAGCATACCAATTGGAACCGTTAGTCTATGTCCTTGTCGTAAAACTGCACACCTCAATAAACGACCATCATGCGCAGACCCCTCCCAGCCAGCAAGCACGTAGGTAAACTTTATATCAAATGTGCATGCCACCAAAATGTTTTGAGATATTATTTGTTTTCTATTCTGATACCTAAGGTGTTCATGCACAGGCACGTTTGCAGCAATGTGAGTACCGTCGATGGCACCCACATCATCCTATAAAACAAAAAACTATTTTCTATTAATTTTAACTAAAAAAATAAAAACATAACTTTCTAATAGTAAATAAACATTGCACCTGAAAGTAATGGTACTAGCCTTCGTCACCCTTATCGTAGGAGGAGTTCTGGGCAGTGGCGTTGATGACGATGTCCCTATAGAGTGCAAGACATGCATTTAGTACCCTATGGAAATAGTGGCTCACAGTTTGGCTAGACCTGAAAAAGGTGTAAGCCCGCATCCTGCTACGATGGTCGTGGCCAACTGTGCTTAAAAACATAGCCACTTGTTCTTCAACTCGCACGAACCGGCTATCGGCTAAACCGTAACCACGTATGTAATGCCTGTGGTTCGTATTACGTATTTCTGGAATACGTGTACGTATTTTATTCTGTATTGCATGATTTCCTGGCTTGGCATTTCCTTCTTGGCTTGGTCTATTCCTGGTTCGGGTTGGTTGGTTCGGCTTGGCTCGGTTTTCTTGGTTCAATATGAACCAATGTGAACCCCTACCTTCCACCACCATTTATATTTATTAGCCCATTCTTTTCTCTCTCTTCATTAATCTCATCTTCTTCCCCATTACTCCCTACCTACCAGAGAGAGAAGAGAGAGGTCTAGGCAAGTGCAACTTGCTTCATATAGGAACTCTAATTTTATTGCTCCATTCTCTTCTTTACTACATTCTAAAGCACTTTAGTATTTGACATTTCTCATTTCCATGGCTGGATTCTTGTAGATCTAAGTTTATTTCATTTTCGGATTTCTTGGGTTTTGATCTATTTAATCCTGCTATTTCTGAGTTTTGATGGTTCCATGTTGTAGAGAATCTCGTTCTACCCCATTTTGACCTATGGAAGTTCGGATTTGGGCTCCAGATGAAGATTTTATGGAGCTTGGAAGCTTGGGTTCATGGTGTTCTTCTTCTCTAAAATTTGGGGAAGAAGAACAGTGCTTGACTTGACCGCATGACAATTCATGCGGCAAGTGATTTAGCCGCATGACACTTTCAGCCGCAGGGACTGAGTCTCATTCTTAAACCGCATGAGGCCCTTGCTTCCCAGCCGCATAAGTCTGCCTTCATCCTTGGCCGCATGAATATGAATTGAACCTGACCGCATGAGTCCTCAGTTCCTTCTTGCCGCATGGAGTCCCACTTGCCTTCAGCCGCATATGCGCCTATCTCCTTGAGCCGCATGAACTCTAGTACTTGCAGACCGCATAGGCTTGGTTCCCCGCTAGCCGCATGTGCCCTTACCCCGAGAGCCGCATGAGTCCAATTCATCCTGGCCGCATGGAGCCTTCCTTCCTGCTTGCCGCATGGGAGCTAGTCCTACTCCCAGCCGCATAGGTTCCTGCCCCTTCAGCCGCATATGTACCTTTCACTCTCAGCCGCATAAGCAACCATGTTGACTTAGCCGTATGGGCTCCTATAACCGTATGCGCTCTTCTAATTGGGCCGCATGAGTCTTACCCTTTCCTGACCGCATATGCTTTAGCCGCATGGCTCTTCTATAGCCCTGAATATTGATATTTTATTAGATATTTAACGTCCATTTTATATCCTTACGCCTTTTGTCGTGAACTTGATAATCATGGATTTGTTTAATATGTATGGAAATGAAACCTGACACGACCTGATAGTGGCCCGTCGTGGCGCACTCCTGACAAGAACACTTGACATGATAAACCTGACATGATATATCTGATAAGCTGTTGCGACGGCTACCTGACATGACATGACCTGTATAATAACATGGACATCGTGGGCGATTGTGCTTGTACAAATAAACCAGTCCTGTCTTGTATCATGTCTAGGGAGGGAGCTCCTGAGTACCACGGTCAGGAGTACCTATTGAAATGAACTAAGGACTAATAACTAGATTAATACATTAGTCATGAAGAGATTTCCCAGCTACAGGCAATCCCGTTACCTGGGCGCACCTGGGATCTGTAGCCTGCCGTCGAGTATGGCACATTTCCAGCACACTGTCATGTGTTGCACCCTTCAAGCTACCTAAGGGTACATGCGTTTCCTGGACGGTGTACCCACCTGAATTCAACCCCTAATTTCGACCTGGGTAACCTGGATGGTCTGCAGGGCTTGTGGCTGTGGAATAATCTCACTGCATCTTGTTAGTAATTAGGCTTGTGACAACCCTAGTTAGTTAAAGTATCAAGCCGTAGTTCTTGCTTGGCCGTGAAGTGATTGGATGGAGTCTAACCTGTCTAGCCTTGTCCTGATCCTGCTCCAGATTGCTATATGACCAGAATGCTTGTATTTATTTTACCGATAAATGGTGAGAATTCCAAGTTCTGTTCAGACGAAGGGTTACAACCCCGGTCCTTATTTGGTTTACGGGTTGTAACCTGGTTATCTGAATAGTTCCATGGTTATCTCGTCGTATATCATCCTGATGTGTTTTCTTTATTTTCCAGTTCTTACTTTTATTTATATCTTGTGCTGATTGCTGGTTTTAGTTCCTAAGTGAAGCTTCCTTTGTGGCACTTGCTCTTTCTGGGATCTGACCCAGCTGGTTTTGTATGGCCAGATTTCGGAGCAGCTCCAGAGGATCCACCGCTTTTCCAGCCCGATGTGAACACCAGACGTAACCCGGGCAACGAGTGGGTTTATTTTTGATCTCCCACTTTATTGTAAAAATATTCTTTTGAGGCGTTTAGCCGACGAGCACCTGTTTAGCTCGATTGTATTTACTTACTGTCTGCCTATGGGCTGTAACATGATTGACAGATCCTAGGGTTGATCATGTATGACTAAACTCTTGCTAGTCCTCACATTTTGTAACGACTAGCTTCATGATCAGCTGAATATGTAATATTTGGGACGCCTTATTATTGTATATTTAATGATCATACATCTTATAACATTTACTTACTTGCTTGTGATTGAGACACTAGGCTTGTTCATGACCATAGGAGACTGTTGGCTTGTAGTAAACCCTCATGTATCTAGACAGCCGTGACCGTATAGCGAGATGGAATCCATTTCAATATACGTAGCTGGCTATGTCTGCCCCCGCTCTCCAGTATTCTGGTTCTGGGGCGTGACATGGTTTAAGTGGTGGCCCATGCAGGTCTTGTAAATCAAGATATGTGAGGGTTTACCGAATAGATGTCTCAATCAGTATTCGTCCTTGATCTCTGCTCGTATCTTCTGAATCCCTGGATTCTTGTCCTAATCATGTGCTTGTATCGTTGATCTGTCCTGGTCCTTCCTTATTGTTTCCTATGTCGTCTTCTTCAGCGGCATTGTTCGTGGTCCTACCGATCAGCAAGGCGGAGCACCTCCCGCGGACCAGCAGCAACCCGGAGATCAAGTCCAGCACTCCGGAGTAGCCTCCAGAGTCGAGCCTATTAGAGAAGAGCCCCCAGTTCAGCCAGTTCAGCCTGCCGAACCTGATGATGGCACATTAGTAGGACTCGTCAGGACCTTGATAGCTTCTCAAGATCGTCGTGGAGATGCCTTGCAACAGGCAGTGACGGATGCTTTAACCAGAGGAGGTCATCAGGGTAACAGCGCGGCCAACAGCTTCAAGCGCTTGAACCCTCCATTCTTCGACGGTAGTGAAGATACTATCGCGGCAGATACATGTCTTCAGGACACAGAGGTGGTTCTAGAAGCAGCCCGGACTCCAGAGAACGAGAAGGTGGCAGTTGTGCGCCTGCAGTTGTTAGATCTTGCCCGCAGCTGGTGGGCAGCTCAGGCCGTTGGATTAGCAGCACCTATTGCTTGGGCGGTGTTCAGAGAGAGATTCCAGACCAAGTATTTCGATGCCGTGGCTCGGTACGATCTGCAGATGAGGTTCACAAATCTGAAGCAAGGAGGCAGGACGGTCGATGGATATGCGACCGAGTTTTCGAGACTCAGTCGGT
The DNA here is from genome assembly GCA_029216955.1 of Iris pallida. NCBI lineage: Eukaryota > Viridiplantae > Streptophyta > Magnoliopsida > Asparagales > Iridaceae > Iris > Iris pallida. The sequence continues at coordinate 3,705,134 of JANAVB010038020.1, read as the reverse complement.
TTGCTCCCACCTTGGTGGCAACCGAGTATGATAGAGCCCAGCGGTTCCAGCAGGGGCTTCACTTGGAGATCTTGTTGGCAGTCGAGCAGTTTGAGTATCAGACTTTTGATGCAGTCTTGAGAGCAGCCCGGAGGCATGAGTATACCTTCCAGAGGATTGTGGATAGGGTCGGAGGTCGGAAGAGATCTCACGGCCAGATGAATCAGTCTTCAGCCCCAGCCCCGGCAGCCAGGGCTTTGACTATTGGAGCTCCGAGGCGAGCGGCCTCCGTGACGTCGGTTCAGCATTCAACTCCGACGCACCTTCAGCAGCAGCAGAAGCAGAAGCAGTCTTCCGCAGTGGGATGTTCTCATTGTGGGAAGCCAGGCCATGTGGTAGCAGAGTGTCGTAGGGCACAGGGATTGTGTCTGGTTTGTGGAGCACCAGACCATAGGGTTGGATCCTGCCCGAATAGGGGTGGTTCATCATCGTCCAACCTTTCTAGCTCTTCGGTGAGAGGACCAGCTCCGGTCCAGCAGCAGCAGCAGTACCCATTGTCGAGGCCCTTGCCGCCTCAGTCCCAGATGTTCCAGCAGCAGAACCCCCAGCCGCATGCACAAGCCCAAGCCTTGAGTCAGAATAGACAGCGAGGATTCCAGCAGAGGAGACCAGCACCCCGAGGGCACGGTCAGGCTATGGTGATGACCGCAGAGGAAGGATTGGCACCAGGAGAGGTAGTGGCAGGTACTATTCTCGTCAATTCCTTTCCAGCTTCAGCTTTATTTGATTCTGGTACATCGCATTCATTTATGTCTGCACGATTCGCGACACGGGTAGGATTGGAGCCCGAGTCATTATCAGTAAGGCTCAATATACTTACTGGTAACGGACTTGTGGGAGTAGATAGAGTGTTTTTCTCGTGTCGGATCGTAGTTAGCGGTAGAGAATTTCCCGCTAGATTGATAGAGTTCCCGATAGCCGATTATGATGTGGTCCTAGGGATGGATTGGTTGAGGAACCAGTATGCTAGGATAGACTACCACATTGGCAGGGTTGTTTTTAGCATTCCAGACGAGCCAGAGTTTTCATTTTCCAGGGGCACAGTTGAGCCTTCTCCTCCAGTGTTGCGGATGGCAGTAGCAGCAGTGCAGTTGCCCAGAATAGTGGATGAGTTCCCAGATGTTTTCCCAGAAGAGCTACCAGGTATGCCTCCAGAGCGGAAGATCGAGTTCACTATAGACTTGATTCCCGGGACAGCACCAGTATCAGAGAGAGTCTACAGGATGGCGCCGTCAGAATTGGAGATCTTGTACAAGATGATTGAGGAACTCAGAACCAAGGGATTCATTCGTGCTAGTGGATCGCCTTGGGGAGCCCCGATGCTTCTTGTGAAAAAGAAGGATGGTACGTCCAGGTTATGTGTTGATTATCGTACCTTGAACTCAGTAACAATCAAGAACAGATACCCTCTTCCGAGGATAGATGACTTGTTTGATCAACTCAAGGGGGCTTCAGTATTTTCGAAGATTGATTTGCGCTCAGGATATCACCAGATCAGAGTCAGAGAGCAGGACATTCCGAAGACAGCTTTTAGATTGAGATATGGGCATTGGGAGTTCCTTGTTATGCCTTTTGGAGCAACCAATGCGCCAGCCGTATTCATGGATCTCATGAATCGCATTTTCATGCCTTACTTGGATCAGTTTGTGATTGTGTTCTTGGATGACATCCTGGTCTACAGCAAGAGTGAGGCGGAGCATGAGCAGCATCTCCGTATAGTTCTTCAGATTCTCAGGGAGCACCAGTTATATGCCAGGTTCAGTAAATGCGAGTTCTGGCTTGATCGTATTTCGTACTTGGGTCATATTATCACCAGAGGAGGAGTGAAAGTGGATCCCCAGAAGATTGTGGCTATTGAGTCATGGCCAGTGCCCAGCACAGTTGCGGAGGTTCGTAGTTTTCTTGGATTGGCCGGCTACTACCGGTGGTTTGTTTCGGATTTTGCTCGAATTTCAGCGCCATTGACGCAGTTGACCCGCAAGGATGCGCAGTTTGCTTGGACAACAGAGTGTCTGAGTTCTTTTGAGCAGTTGAAGCGAGGCTTGATAACAGCTCCTATTCTCACACTTCTAGATGGGATCGGAGGATTCTCAGTGTATTGTGATGCTTCAGGCAGAGGTTTAGAATGTGTTCTGATGCAGCATGGGAAGGTAATAGCTTATGCGTCACGATAACTTCGTGATCATGAGAGGAATTACCCAACCCATGACTTGGAGCTGGCAGCAGTGGTGTTTGCACTTAAGTTATGGAGGCACTATTTGTATGGAGATATGGTGGAGATTTTTACCGACCATAAGAGTCTGAAGTATGTTTTCACGTAGAAGGATCTTAACATGCGTCAGAGAAGGTGGCTGGAGCTTCTTGTGGATTATGATGTCAACTTGCAGTATCATCCTGGAAAGGCTAACGTTGTTGCAGATGCTTTGAGCAGGAGAGCCGGAGTTTATTTCCTAACTGCGCAACCAGAACTGTTAGCAGATCTTCAGAAGATGGGTATAGAAGTTGTTCTCCCTTCCAGTGTGGCATTGATGGCCAGTATGCAAGTTCAGTCCACTATAGTCGAGAGGATTCGAATGGCGCAGTCAGCAGATTTCAAGCTTCAGCGACTCAGAGCAGAGTGTGAGGCAGGACGAAGACCAGAGTTATGCATTCATGAGGACGGTACACTTCGACATGGAAAGCGTCTTTGTGTACCCAGCGGAGATATCCGGCAGGAGATCATGTCAGAGGCGCACAGTTCTCAGTATTCCATCCATCCTGGCAGTACGAAGATGTACCGAGATATCCGTCCGCACTTCTGGTGGAATGGCATGAAGCGGGAGATAGCTCGGTTTGTCTCTCGGTGTTTGGTTTGTCAACAAGTTAAAGCTGAACATCAGAGACCGGCTGGACTTCTTCAGCCCTTACCGATTCCAGAATGGAAGTGGGAGCATGTAACCATGGATTTCGTAACTGGATTACCTAGATCCCCAGCTGGCAGAGATGCTATCTGGGTTATAGTTGATCGGCTCACGAAGGTAGCTCACTTTCTCCCATTCAGAGTTGGTCAGTCGACGGCTCAGCTAGCGGAGATGTACCTCAGGCAGATTGTCAGATTGCACGGTGTGCCAGTCAGTATCACCTCGGACCGAGATTCCAGATTTACGTCGCACTTTTGGCGTATCTTGCAAGAGAGTTTGGGAACCCGTCTCCAGTTCAGTTCAGCATATCACCCGCAGACAGATGGCCAGTCGGAGCGTACGATCCAGACTCTTGAAGACATGTTGTGGTCCTGTACACTTGACTTCGGTGGTTCATGGGAAGATCACTTGCACCTGGTAGAATTCTCGTACAACAACAGTTTCCAAGCCAGTATCCAGGTGGCACCGTTCGAGGCACTGTATGGTAGGAAGTGCAGATCCCCGCTAGCCTGGGATGATGTTGGAGAGAGACAAATGCTTGGTCCAGAAATGATCGCTCAGACAGTTGAGGTGGTCAGGAGAGTCCGAGATCATCTTAGAGTTGCCCAAGATCGCCAGCGCCATTGGGCCGATTCTCATCGGCGCCCTCTCGAGTTTTCGGTCGGTAACCATGTATTCCTGAGGATTTTGCCTAACCGTGGCGTCATTCGTTTCGGCGTACGGGAAAAGCTTAGTCCTAGGTATATAGGGCCATTTGACATTCTGGAGCGAGTAGGAGATGTATCCTATCGTCTCGCTCTTCCGCCGTCGCTAAGCGAGGTGCATGACGTGTTCCATGTATCCCAATTACGACGGTATATCCCAGACCCGAGCCACATCCTAGATCATTCGAAATTGGTTGTTGGTACCAACCTTTCGTATGAGGAGAGGCCCGTGTCTATATTGGACCGGAGAGAGAAGATCCTCAAGAACAAGACTATCAAGTTAGTCCGAGTTGCTTGGGGTCATCACTCTTTGGGGGAGTCAACGTGGGAGCGTGAGGATGATATCCGATCGCGATATCCTGACTTGTTTGACTCGTGAGGTATAATGTCTTTCTTATGCCTCATGCCTTCGATTCCTTGCTTGAATGAGTGATTGTCTGCCTAGTTATAGCTTGCATGTGATTAATATAGCTTGTCATTGCTCCTCTAGCCTCTTGATTAAATTTCGAGGATGGAATTCTTTTAAGGTGGGTAGAGTTGTAATGCCTGTGGTCCGTATTACGTATTTTTGGAATACGTGTACGTATTTTATTCTGTATTGCATGATTTCCTGGCTTGGCATTTCCTTCTTGGCTTGGTCTATTCCTGGTTCGGGTTGGTTGGTTCGGCTTGGCTCGATTTTCTTGGTTCAATATGAACCAATGTGAACCCCTACCTACCACCACCATTTATATTTATTAGCCCATTCTTTTCTCTCTCTTCATTAATCTCATCTTCTTCCCCATTACTCCCTACCTACCAGAGAGAGAAGAGAGAGGTCTAGGCAAGTGCAACTTGCTTCATGGAGGAACTCTGATTTTATTGCTCCATTCTCTTCTTTACTACATTCTAAAGCACTTTAGTATTTGACATTTCTCATTTCCATGGCTGGATTCTTGTAGATCTAAGTTTATTTCATTTTCAGATTTCTTGGGTTTTAATCTATTTAATCCTGCTATTTCTGAGTTTTGATGGTTCCATGTTGTAGAGAATCTCGTTCTACCCCATTTTGACCTATGGAAGTTCGGATTTGGGCTCCAGATGAAGATTTTATGGAGCTTGGAAGCTTGGGTTCATGGTGTTCTTCTTCTCTAAAATTTGGGGAAGAAGAACAGTGCTTGACTTGACCGCATGACAATTCATGCGGCAAGTGATTTAGCCGCATGACACTTTCAGCCGCAGGGACTGAGTCTCATTCTTAAACCGTATGAGGCCCTTGCTTCCCAGCCGCATAAGTCTGCCTTCATCCTTGGCCGCATGAATATGAATTGAACCTGACCGCATGAGTCCTCAGTTCCTTCTTGTCGCATGGAGTCCCACTTGCCTTCAGCCGCATATGCGCCTATCTCCTTGAGCCGCATGAACTCTAGTACTTGCGGACCGCATAGGCTTGGTTCCCCGCTAGCCGCATGTGCCCCTACCCCGAGAGCCGCATGAGTCCAATTCATCCTGGCCGCATGGAGCCTTCCTTCCTGCTTGCCGCATGGGAGCTAGTCCTACTCCCAGCCGCATAGGTTCCTGTCCCTTCAGCCGCATATGTACCTTTCACTCTCAGCCGCATAAGCAGCCATGTTGACTTAGCCGTATGGGCTCCTATAACCGCATGTGCTCTTCTAATTGGACCGCATGAGTCTTACCCTTTCCTGACCGCATATGCTTTATCCGCATGGCTCTTCTATAGCCCTGAATATTAATATTTTATTAGATATTTAACGTCCATTTTATATCCTTACGCCTTTTGTCGTGAACTTGATAATCATGGATTTGTTTAATATGTATGGAAACGAAACCTGACACGACCTGATAGTGGCCCGTCGTGGCGCACTCCTGACAAGAACACTTGACATGATAAACCTGACATGATATATCTGATAAGCTGTTGCGACGGCTACCTGATATGACATGACCTGTATAATAACATGGACACCGTGGGCGATTGTGCTTGTACAAATAAACCAGTCCTGTCTTGCATCATGTCTAGGGAGGGAGCTCCTGAGTACCACGGTCAGGAGTACCTATTGAAATGAACTAAGGACTAATAACTAGATTAATACATTAGTCATGAAGAGATTTCCCAGCTACAGGCAATCCCGTTACCTGGGCGCGCCTGGGATCTGTAGCCTGCCGTCGAGTAGGGCACATTTCCAACGCACTGTCATGTGTTGCACCCTTCAAGCTACCTAAGGGTACATGCGTTTCCTGGATAGTGTACCCACCTGAATTCAAGCCCTAATTTCGACCTGGGTAACCTGGATGGTCTGCCGGGCTTGTGACTGTGGAATAATCTCACTGCATCTTGTTAGTAATTAGGCTTGTGACAACCCTAGTTAGTTAAAGTATCAAGCCGTAGTTCTTGCTTGGCCGTGAAGTGATTGGATGGAGTCTAACCTGTCTAGCCTTGTCCTGATCCTGCTCCAGATTGCTATATGACCAGAATACTTGTATTTATTTTACCGATAAATGGTGAGAATTCCAAGTTCTGTTCAGACGAAGGGTTACAACCCCGGTCCTTGTTTGGTTTACGGGTTGTAACCTGGTTATCTGAATAGTTCCATGGTTATCTCGTCGTATATCATCCTGATGTGTTTTCTTTATTTTCCAGTTCTTACTTTTATTTATATCTTGTGCTGATTGCTGGTTTTAGTTCCTAAGTGAAGCTTCCTTTGTGGCACTTGCTCTTTCTGGGATTTGACCCTGCTGGTTTTGTATGGCCAGATTTCGGAGCAGCTCCAGAGGATCCACCGCTTTTCCAGCCCGATGGTGAACACCAGACGTAACCCGGGCAACGAGTGGGTTTATTTTTGATCTCCCACTTTATTGTAAAAATATTCTTTTGAGGCATTTAGCCGACGAGCACCTGTTTAGCTCGATTGTATTTACTTACTGTCTGCCTACGGGCTGTAACATGATTGACAGATCCTAGGGTTGATCATGTATGACTAAACTCTTGCTAGTCCTCACATTTTGTAACGACTAGCTTCATGATCAGCTGAATATGTAATATTTGGGACGCCTTATTATTGTATATTTAATGATCATACATCTTGTAACATTTACTTACTTGCTTGTGATTGAGACACTAGGCTTGTTCATGACCATAGGAGACTGTTGGCTTGTAGTAAACCCTCATGTATCTAGACATCCGTGACCGTATAGCGAGATGGAATCCATTTCAATATACGTAGCTGGCTATGTCTGCCCCCGCTCTCCAGTATTCTGGTTCTGGGGCGTGACAACGTAAGCGACCACATAATCGTTGGAATGCACCAATTTTTATCTAAAGCATCTCATGGCATACCCTGTCACTCAAGCCGAACATTCGATTCAATGCAACCTTTCTCAGCTCTAAAATTACGATGAGGGTGCCTTGTGAGACGTCGGGTAAAATGATGGTGCATCATAGTACTATAGATCACCACTGCTTGCATCATCATCGTCCAAAATACAACGACAAGTTGCATTTGCCTCGGTACTCTCGCCATTCTAACACTAAAAATCAGAGTTAATAGCAAGTCAAAATTATAACGATATAACAAGCCTGATGAATCAACAAATTGAAGCCAACGGTGCCTCATTTGATACATGCAGCCAAGAAACAACTATCAGACATAAGGCTTCAACTTGGTCTGTTTTATATCTCATATCTATAACTTCAACTCTCTACAAACTTCAACTTGGTCTGTTGTGTCATGTTGTGTCAACCAAGTGCTTGAGTGCCTCATTTGATACAATGAAGCAAATAATTTTCTTCAAATCATTTGTCGCAATGAAGCAAATAATTTTCTACAAATCACACCATTATTTGCTGCAATGAAGCAAATAATTTTCCTCAAAACATTATAACGATACTACAAAGGAGCATCGTGTCATGTTGCTTTGGGGAGTCGAGATCCGGTCGTGTCCAGTTGGACGCAACCGAGGAGTCGAGATCCGGTCGTGTCAAGATCCGCTCGACACAACAATAGGATCCCCAAATCTCGATAGAAAAGAGAGATGTTCAGATCGTGAGAGGGGAGAGATGATCCGATCGAGAGAGGAGAGAGAGAAATTTGAGAGAGGTGTACCTCTGCTTCTCCAGCCGATCGCACGTGCGCGGGAGTTCTCGGGAACAGACCTAAAAATTTCGGAAGGAGGAGGAAATCACGAGAGAAGGAGAGAGAGGGGGGAGAAATATTTATTTTTCATGGAATTCATTTCCTATGGATTGGGCCAGAAATCATTTTCCACCATTTTGAAAGAAAATATGGAAAATGATGATTTTTGGGAAAATAATTCCATGGAAAATATAAGCTATCAAACACTACAATTGGTGGAAAATTTGTGATGGAAAACTTTTCCATGGAAAAAAAGCCCAATCAAACACAGCCTTAGTGAAAAATTTACTAGCGGCTTATCACTCCCCACCCTCTAAAATTCTCCCAAATTCAAACATTTTAACTTCTACTCTCTCTCCCTTCAAAATCTTCTCTCCTTCTCTATCTCCTCCAATTGAGAAGCCTAAACTTCGTTTTCTCCATTTCCTCCAATTTCAACCATTAATTGTTGGCACCCAAAACTTCTTCACAATCAAGGTTCTTCATATCTAATTTTATATTTGTATTCTGCATTTTATTTTTACAAATCTTCTACTCAATCCTTGTTAATGCGCAAATATCATAGTAGTAACATAAAATAGGTTTATGATTAACTTTGGGCGAATTTTTGAAGTTTTGAACCCATTTTAGGATTTTTGAAGTAAGAAAATCTGCCACAGTCGCGACTGGAGAGACTCGGAACTATAGAAAATTTCTATAGTCATGTATGTTGTCGGAACTATAGAAATTTTATACAGTCCTAAATACTTCAAGGACTGTAGAAAATTTCTACACTAGAGTCTTCCCAGCCGCGGCTGTATGGATGTCGGTCCAATGCTTAACTATGGCTCTGTTGCTGCTCACCGTGAGTTGAACCAACAACCTTATTTCTTACCGAGTTGGATGCACTATTTTGTAACAAAAAATTATGTCCACGATAACATACATTTGTAATATCAAAGGAGGGATAATAATTTTCATAAAATTTAGATGGAAATACAAGTCGTCAAAAACAATGGCACTATTAGGGCCGGTCCTATAGTTTATGGGGCCTAGGACAGAATCTAAATTTTGGCCCTTTTCTCACATAAACAATTTTTTAGCATTTTTACAAGCAAAATCATCAATTATTATTTTTCGTACATGCGACGAAAGAAAATGATAACCCTCAATGAGACTTGAATCTTGATCTAACTAGTCGTATGAAGACTGAAGAACGAAGAGAGAGAGAGAGAGAGAGAGAGATTTAGAGAGAGCGGTAGCTTTGTTTAATATATGTATATATAATATAGGAAAATGAAGGGACCGGACATCCTTCCGAGAAAGTAGACGAAGAGCCTGCCTTAATTTTGGGTGGTTACTTTTTTTTCCAGATTTGTTTAAATATTGGTTTCCAACAGTTGTTGCCTTTTTGGATTGCTGATTGGGTCTTTGTTTCATATTTTTTAAAATTTTATCATACATCTAGTATATTTTAAAATTATGGGGCCTTCCAAAATTGGAGGCCCAGGACGGTCGTTCACCTCGCTCGTGTTCTGGCCGGCCCTGGGCACTATGAGCTCATGGTGTGATCCGGTCTGGTTCGACCGCGGACCGGCCCGAGCCCTCCCAAACCCGCAACCCCAAAGCCCGGCCCGCCCAAACCCGTTGTACTACCGGTCCGGGCTGGGTTCACTAAACCGAGCCCAGGCCCGGCCCAGACCGACCCTTTTTTTTACAGTCAAACGGTCGGCCCGCTATGGCCCGGCCCAGACCGGCCCGGGTGAACCAGATTTGTGTTTTTTTCTTAATTTTTTTTTGGATATTTGGCCCCCCGTTTACCAAAATACCCCCACTATTTGACCGTTTTAAGGGGTATTTTGGTCATTTTGACCAAAAATCCTTTACGACAACTCTATTTGGAGAGTAGAGGGGTCATTTGGCTTCAAAATATCCTATAAATATGTCATGAATTATATTTTTCAAACACAAACAATTCATTCCATCAAAAAAAAATTCAGGATCACAAGATGGTTTCAAGAAATTTGTCCAAGTAATTCCGGCGATCTACGACTTCCTCTTTCTAATTTTTTTTAATTTATATTTACAAAATAGTTTTCTTCCTCTCTCTCTCTCTCTTTTTGAGAAAAAATAATTTTTGATTAATTTATTTTTCGGTATCCTCCATCTTTCTAATTATTTTTCTATTTTTATTTGTCTTTTTAAAATAGTCGGACAAGGTTCAAACCAACCTAATGATGCTTTTGAAATTTATAATACTTTTTTTGAGCAAAATCTTATTCCTGATGATTTAGTTGGTTCACCTCGTGAAGTTGCTAGCAATATCCGAAATGTTGTAAAGAGAAAGCAAAAATCAAAGATTTGGAATTTTTTTTGTTATTCTTAATGAGACTAAACCTGATAGCTCACTTGTTTTAGATCAAAAAGGTGAACCAGTTCCGTACGTGGCACAATGCAAGAAATATTTCCATATATACAAATGGAAGAGGGGAGGTGGCACGGGCACAATGTCAAGACACTACGATACCTGCTACGCACCGAGCTCAATTACGGCGACCCAAACTCAGATAAGTTTTAGAGGTGCCGCGGTGTCACTCCCGTTTTTCGTTGTACGTGTTTTCAGTATACGTATACGGATTTCTAACATTTGTCAGGTGGACCGTAATTAGACTTGTCTTGCTTAGCCTAGTCTTGGTTTAATCTTGACTTAGTTTATTTTAATTTGGTTCGGTTCAATTTGACTTGGCTTGGTTTGAGATGGAGAGATTTTGTATAAAACCCAACTCCTTCTCTCTCCTCCATTATTTACATTTATTTCTTCATATTCTTCATTTACTCCTTCCACCTACCAAGCCCTAGGCAAGTGCAACTTGCTTCATGATGGATCTCAAGTTTTATTATTTCATTCTCTTCCTTACTTGATTCTAAGCCTCCACTACAACAAAAAGACCTATTAATGATGCTTGATAAGTGGATTTCATGACGGCTGATAAAGAAGCGTCATCAAAGTTCAGCAATACTTTATTCTATGACGGTGTCCAATATAAACGTTATTGATAGTCTTTCAGTCATACGAGCGTCATGAAAAAAAGCACCAAAATTTGAGTCAAAACCTCCACTCCCCGTACTTAAGAAAAATTCTAAACCAAGAAGCTCCATAGCTACTCCCCCAAGGCCTTCGAAGAAGCCCTAATTTTCCTGGCTCGCATCCTCTCCGCCTCCCTCCTCTCCCCCTCCATCCTCTCCCCCTCCATCGTCGACCTCTCCTCCTCCGTCGTCGACCTCTCCTTCCACCTCGACTCCTCCTCCGCCTCCCTCCTAGACGCCGCCAACTCCATCTCCGCCGCCCTCGACCGCCTCACCTTCCTCCGCCTCCACCTCTCCCTCTGTCACGTCCCGCTCCCGTAGGAGCGATCGTCCTCGCTAAGGCGTGATGCCGCACGAGCCTAGATTGTGCTTGTGCAAAACGGATTCCATAACGGCCGATTTCAGCGGCTGCGACGGGGTCGTCGCATAGAAGTCCCATACAGGGACATTGAATAATAGCAGCGAAAATTAGAACAAAACACAAGTTATTCAATAGAAGCTCTTTATTGATATTGAAACAAAGATTACTATGGGCGCAAGGCCAAGATTACAAGTCTCTCAAGATCACTCTTCTCATATTACAAGTCACTCAGCTCTCTCTCATCTCTTAATTACAAGTCTTAAGCCAGCGGATGCTTCGGAAGGCGACGTCCATACATTATGTCCCGTATACGTCTTGACTCCATACGGCCGTACGCTTCGAATCGCCAAGGAACTCCGTGCCTCGACGCATCCAAGCGAGCTCTGCACCACGAGCTTCTACCTGTGTCTGCACATGAAAACTATGTAGGTGTCAGTACTCAACTGTACTGGTGGAATGAGCTCCTCGCCCACCCATACAAAATTGACACGTTTGATTTACTTTGTGCAACTTAGTCCCCTTTATGATTGTCTTTCTACTCTTGCCTTAGGATCCGTTTTAGGACCGACGCCTTGGCCTATTCTGTATCTCTAGACCATCTCGTGCTTGCAACAACAACGTTAACTCATACCTTGTCTCAAGACCCTTCTCGTGCCAATAACGTTAACTTATCGAGTCGTGTTTGCCTTACGGCTTAAAATCAAAGACGCAACTACGCGATGAGGCTCCATTTTCGTGTGACCGTGCTACAAACCCTTGCTGAGGCCGTGCCTTGCAACTCAATGAGACTCGATCATATCGCCGCCTCGCGGCCCTTGCCGTCTCGCGGCCCTTTGCTACTAAATCATCAACTGACCCATCCAACTTGTGAACTAAGTGTCACTCGACCAACTTTGCCTTGCGGCATCACCTGACTTAAACTCATGACAACTCAAACCATAACTATGCAACTTATATGCCGACAACATAGGACTCGACGCCACATCTCGTGTCGAAGCACGGTGTCTTCGTTGCAGCCAAATCTTAGGCCCAAATATTGTCTTCTGACCGAGCACGCATTCGACTCGACTCTTGATTCACTTCACCTAATACTCGACTCAGTCTAAAGGCATATACGCGGATCGCCGCCCATGCCGACTCATCTATATGAGGTCACTAGTATAACAAGCTATACCTGGACTCATAGCTTGCGGTTGGCCGGGAACCTTCCAACATAAGGTAGCTAGCCCCTTGGAAGTCCCCGACTAACCCGGTGCTATCGATTCAGCACAGCTATCACCGTGTTTCCTTAGGCCGAAACGGTCCCATGGCCCTGGGTTGCCGTTACGGGGAAACTCTACCTTGTTGACAAGTTGTCCAATAACTATGCAAGACCCTGACTCAAACTGACGTCTCACACAGTCATTCTTCCTTTAGTGTTACCCTCTCTTTCAAAACCACGTTCAGGACTGCTATTCCTTGAGACCCCTCGACGACCCACGGTCGCGAGCATTCTTTCCATATTACCATATCATTTCATTCAACTCATGAATGCCTATTTGACAGTCCTTTCTCCAAAACTCACTTGAATCAAGTATGATCCTTATCTTAAACACTAAGCCCGTGCATCGTGCCTCAAACCGACTTACGTTCTACGCGACGTTATCGCCCAAGTCATACTTTATATGCCGGGCCTTGAGACCGTAAGACTACGTGGTTATACCCAATCGTAAAACTCGTAGGACCGTGCTTGGAATGACTTAGGTCGACCGCCATCACTTTGCCTAACTTCACCAAGCCTACAACTTAACTCAAGGGACGAGTAAAGGCTATGCCAAGCCTTGCATCATGGAAGCGTGTATGCTTTATCGAGCATTTATGCGGGCGACGCCTATGACTTAGGCTATGTTCATAACTTCACCTACTCAACCAACTTTCCTTCTCCCAAGCCACGGGACGAAGGATCGAGTGTCATTTTCAAAGCACGCCATGCACCAACTCTAAGCCAACCGTTGGATCTTTCCATATTCTAACTCAATTTGACCCTTCGGGATTACTCCATTTAGCTATGTGGATTCGTCTCTTTTATTATCAAGCCTACTTGTGCAAGTTGAAAATATGTAATTTATTATGTGAAGGCAAAGATGAGGCGAGTTCACCGAAACTACCCTACCTGAGCGAGCAGTCGTCTCGACCGAGCGATGTCTTCGAGCAGCCGTTATAAGGCTAAGTCCGAACGCCGTCGACGTTTCGATTCCTCCGATTGACTAAGTGGGACGGGGCACTACATCATATACCACTCAGAAAAAGTTTCGTCCTCGAAACTAACTGAGTACACTTATCGACTTATCACTCGACTCAACATCCTACGTTTCTCGCACACATTTCTCCTATGCGTTCCCTCAATCCGAGCCACGCTCGTGCTATCCGTAATCTTTTCTTCAAAACTCACGATCTCAAAATTCTCGACACTTTCCGGTTCCTCAAGTCTCACTTGAATTCAACGTATCACTTAGCATGGATCGTGCACATATCTTAGGCGTCCCCAAAATACATGTATCTCAACCAAGCCTCGTGATAGCGAATCCTGCCATCACCACTCGAGTTGGATCGTGCACATATTCAAGCGTCCCTGATATACATGCATGTCAACCGATACTCGCGAGTGGTGCCTCCACAAATCCTACCACTTCATACTCGGACGACTGCCTAACCGCTAGGCTGTCTTTCCGTCAGTATTTGAATCATAGTTCCCAAACAATAATATCAACACTGACCCCATCCTAAGGTCAAACTAAATCGATAGTACGGGGTTTTCTACCCAAGCTCGCATCACTCCGATTTCTAAACTTCGAGCATAGATTTCCTACACACATCCCAACATTCGTCGTACGGGGTCTGAGTCATTCAGCAAAGCCATCCTATGATAACTCACGTTTCCACCAACTCCTTGACATATCAATATCACTTCGTTCATCAAGCCATTTCGCATAGTCTATCTTTTGAACACGTTCGACATAATCCGTCTGTCGATCATTCTCAAGTCAAGCACGCTACGACATAATTCATCGCTAAACCATAATTCATATTTCACATTTCCTAAGTCATCTATTCCAACTCGCGTAATCGATCATAAAGTCGTCTAGCTTAACAATATGTTGCGCTCCGATCTCACACGAGTCAGATTATCCACGGTAGGCATGAATCACCATGCACGCTCCCGCAGGATAATTATCCTCATCGGGACGTAACTCTTGTTTTGTATCTAGACTAATTCATTTTCGATGCACGGATTGGACCTACTCAATTCTCAAGTTTATTCAATCATCAATCGTAAGTCCAAACATCCTCGAATTTTCCTTCGCATCAAACCAACAAATCGAGACAATCAACGTTGCCGCGTCCTGATTTTTCGAGTTCGATCATTCCTGCGACATGAATCACCATATCAACGCTCACGCAGAACGATCGCCCAAAATTCGACGTGACGCTTGTGCGAGGCTAGAGTTGCGCTTGCGCAAGACAAGAATGTCGACGCTGTGGTTATCCGCGTAACCATCAAGACACTTTCATTTTCATCCAACATTCATCTCAATCAAAATCCTAAGTATAGCATCCAACCGAATAATAGCACTTGCACGATCGTCATTCACCGAGTCAGAGTACCCCCGAGTTATCTCATATCATCTTTGATACGCCTCAATACCATCGACGATATACGTAACCTGACGATCTTTCTTTGCAACCAAATTTCGAGTCGTGCGAATGATGCTATCGTCCGACTGGATAATCTTCTCAACATTCAAATTCAAGTTCGATCATTATTCCTCGAATCATTCACAACATCTATTTCCCTCAAACCCAATTTTTATGTATTGTTCATCCATCTATCTTAAGTCATCGACCAGCGTATTTCCTCAATTCGCATCATTCCTTGCTAACTCAAATCATAGAGCAACATCGATTTTAATCCTCAGAGTCATTTTTAAACGTTCGAATTAAACTTTTTATGCACGCTATCTTCCCATCGTGCTAACTTTTTCTATACGATTCACCTATCGATTTCCATTATCAAGTTATCCGTTCGTTACACCTTAACTTTTCCTCGATTTGATTTATCTACTCGATCATCTTCGCGTTTCATACTTGCACAATCTTTAATCCCGTGCACATTCCGTGCATGTCAATCTCTAAGTCATTCGAATCAACTTGTCAAATCTCAAGACTACAACTTATTTAACGATACTCAATCTAAGGCTTTGCATAACGCGACGCTTGCTGATAGACTCATCGACATCCCGAATCCTTAATCAATCGATCGACATACCAGAGGCTATCGCATACACCACTCAGGGATTAAGTCATTCAACAAATCCTCAACTTATCATTCAAATCAAAATCGACTTTATCAAATTTTCCGTTCGAACCATTCCTCAATTTTTAAGCATGCTCATCTATATCTTACTGATGATATCGTCGTTCGATAGAACCCCTATCGATAGTCATCTCACTTTACTCAATCAAGTTCAACCCATTCTAGCTTGAAACGTTACGAATCCCGCACTCGACTTTGCTAAGGTCGACACAATCCTTGGTGTATATGCCCAGCCCGACTTAGCCAACCGTGCTTACGTAAACCATCTTTTTGTTTTATCAAAAACTGTTCTCCTACGTTTTGCAAAATAGATAGACTTATTGTATGGACATCCCATGGAACATTTGAGAGAGAGTGCACCAACGATATCAATATGCGGAAGCAACATTCAGAGTTCGCGGAAACATCAGAGTTAAAGAATTCAGTCGATAGTCCAAGGACGTAAAGCCGTTCTTTGATACCATTATGTCACGCCCCACTCCCGTAGGAGCGATCGTCCTCGCTAAGGCGTGATGCCGCACGAGCCTAGATTGCGCTCGTGCAAGGCGGGTTCCATAACGGCCGATTTCAGTGGCTGCGACGGGGTCGTCGCACAGAAGTCCCATACAAGGACATTGAATAATAGCAGCAAAAATTAGAACAAAACACAAGTTATTCAATAGAAGCTTTTTATTGATATTGAAACAAAGATTACTATGGGCGCAAGGCCAAGATTACAAGTCTCTCAAGCTCACTCTTCTCATATTACAAGTCACTCAGCTCTCTCTCATCTTTCAATTACAAGTATTAAGCCAGCGGATGCTTCGGAAGGCGACGTCCATACATTATGTCCCGTATAAGTCTTGACTCTATGCGGCCATACGCTTCGAATCGCCAAGGAACTCTGTGCCTCGACGCATCCAAGCGAGCTCCGCGCCACGAGCTTCTACCTGTGTCTGCACATGAAAACTATGTGGGTGTCAGTACTCAACTGTACTGGTGGAATGAGCTCCTCGCCCACCCATACAAAATCGACATGTTTGATTTACTTTGTACAACTTAGTCCCCTTTATGATTGTCTTTCTACTCTTGCCTTAGGATCAGTTTTAGGACCGACGCCTTGGCCTATTCTGTGTCTCTAGACCATCTTGTGCTTGCAACGACAACGTTAACTCATACCTTGCCTCAAGACCCTTCTCGTGCCAACAACGTTAACCTATCGAGTCGTATTTGCCTTACGGCTTAAAATCAGAGATGCAACTACGCGATGAGGCTCCATTTCTGTGTGACCGTGCTACAAACCCTTGCTGAGGCCATGCCTTATAACTCAATAAGACTCGATCATATCGCCGCCTCGCGGCCCTTGCCGCCTCGTGGCCCTTTGCTACTAAATCATCAACTGACCCATCCAACTTGTGAACTAAGTGTCACTCGACCAACTTTGCCTTGCGGTATCTCCTGACTTAAACTCATGACAACTCAAACCATAACTATGCAACTTATATGCCAACAACATAGGACTCGACGTCACATCTTATACCGAAGTACGGTGTCTTCGTTGCAGCCAAATCTTAGGCCCAAACATTGTCTTCTGACCGAGCACGCATTCGACTCGACTCTTGATTCACTTTACCTAATACTCGACTCAGTCCAAAGGCATATACGCGGATCGCCGGCCATACCGACTCATCTATATGAGGTCACTAGCATAACAAGCTATACCTGGACTCATAGCTTGCGGTTGGCCGGGACCCTTCCAGCGCAAGGTAGCTAGCCCACTGGAAGTCTCTGACTAACCCGGTGTTATCGATTCAGCACAGCTATAACCGTGTTTCCTTAGGCCGAAACGGTCCCATGGCCCTGGGTTGCCGTTACGGGAAAACTCTACCTTGTCGACAAGTTGTCCAATGACCATGCAAGACCATGACTCAAACTGACGTCTCACACAGTCATTCTTCCTTCAGTGTTACCCTCTCTTTCAAAACCACGTTCAGAACTGCTATTCCTTGAGACCCCTCGACGATCCACGGTCGCGAGCATTCTTTCCATGTTACCATATTATTCTATTCAACTCATGAATGCCTATTTGACAGTCCTTTCTCCAAAACTCACTTGAATCAAGTGTGGTCCTTATCTTAAACACTAAGCCCGTGCATCGTGCCTCAAACCGACTTACGTTCTACGCGACGCTATCGCCCAAGTCATACTTTATATGATATGCCTTGAGACCGTAAGACTACGTGGTTATACCCAATCGTAAAACTCGTAGGACCGTGCTTGGAATGACTTAGGTCGACCGCCATCACTTTGCCTAACTTCACCAAGCCTACAACTTAACTCAAGGGACGAGCAAAGGCTATGCCAAGCCTTGCATCATGGAAGCGTGCATGCTTTATCGAGCATTTATGCGGGCGACGCCTATGACTTAGGCTACGTTCATAACTTTGCCTACTCAACCAACTTTCTTTCTCCCAAGCCACGGGACGAAGGATCGAGTGTCATTTTTAAAACATGCCGTGCACCAACTCTAAGCCAACCGTTGGACCTTTTTATATTCTAACTCAATTTGACCCTTCGGGATTACTCCCTTTAGCTATGTGGATTCGTCTCTTTTATTATCAAGCCTACTTATGTAAGTTGAAAACATGCAATTTATTATGTGAAGGCAAAGATGAGGCGAGTTCACCGAAACTACCCCACCTGAGCGAGTGGTCGTCTCGACCGAGCGATGTCTTCGAGCAGCCGTTGCAAGGCTAAGTCCGAACGCCGTCGGCGTTTCGATTCCTCCGATTGACTGAGCGGGACGGGGCACTACACCCTCCGCCACGGATCCGTCCCCCTCTGGGACCCAGAACCCTTATCGCCCCCCTCGCCTTCTTCCTCTCCGTCCCTCCCTCGCCATGCGGGAGAGCGGCCACCTTTGTCCGTCGTGCCGCCTACGCCGTCGAGGCGGTCTCCGCCCTCGTGGTCGGCTCCGTCCTCGTCAGCCTTGGCATGCCTCCCTCCCCGGAAATCCCATAATTTTTGACCTAATTTCTATCAGTAGGTTAGGACTTATTTTCTATTTGCTAGCTTCCTATTCATTCCTTTCCTGTAGAAAAAATTCAGCCATGGCGAGAAATGACAGCAAGCAGAGGGACGACCTCAAAGAATTGGACGACGAAGGGGAGCTCAATTTGTTGTTAGAGCTGATGCTGTGAGTGTTCATTGGATGAACTGTTTATAGTAGATTGGGCATATTCCTACAATCATTGAATAACTTCTATTTTATTTTTCTTACCAGACATATTATATGATTTACTTTGCAGGATTTCTACTCTATTCTCGGTGTGTCCAAAAATGAAAGTAAATCTGAAATAAAAAGTGGTAAGTTTCTCGTAAATCTCTTATCTTGTTATTAACTTGTCGCTATTTTTATCTATTACAGTTGCATATATCTCTACTTAGTTTGGCTGACATCCATGTTTTACTGCTTTGAAATGTTGTGATCAGTTGACCTTTCTAAGAGAGGCATTGTGTATGGTTCTATTTCCAAATTAATAGGATTTCGTTTATCATTTTTGGATCCTACTATGGTATGCAAATAACTGTAAACATATTGAAATTATATTTGAATTAGATTTGCGTTTATTTTAAGAGGGACCAGAGGACTTCTTTGAGCGACTTTGAGAACCTGGATTAGAAACTCTGGGGTTGGGTGGACGCTGTGGGAATCATTGACCTAATTTCTCTGCCAAAATAGGCGTTCTTTATTCACCATTAAAAATTTGTCTGTTGAAATATCTATGACATCTCACTTAACATGTTGCTAGCACATGGAATTCAACTTCTAATTTTGCCAGGTCTTAAACAACTAAGCCTGTTGGAATTTTTTAGCCTAATGGTTTTCCTAAGTTCTAGAAATTGAAATTGAATTTTTTTAGCCTAATGGTTAGAAGTTAGGAAATTGAAATTGAAATTCTGAACTGACCACCCTAATTAGAATTAAAAGAAGCAGTTTTTGTTACCAATGTCCACACTAATGATTTAAGTTCTATTGCTCTTTTGGTAGGACATTTTTGGAAGAAAAGAGCTCGAACATTTCAGTGATTATTTTGGTAAATAGTTTGGGGTTTAAAGATACTAAAAATGACTGTTTTGGTAAGATCAATTAAAATCTTTACTTTGCAGGCTTTTTGGGTGAACTTTGAATATTTTAAGAACTAAAGAAGACTGCTCCAGTAAGAAAATGTTAGGGGTTGTCTTGCACAAGATTGCCAGTATCAGAAATTTTGAGTTGCTATGCAAGCTGAGTCATTTCAGGACAGGTTTTAAGTTTTGGCCATTCATCCGTTCCAAATTGGAATTGAACAGTACAAAAACTGACCAATTCAGAAACAACAAAACCCCTGAACTTCCAAAACGGTACTGATAGGGACAGTCTAAAACCAATACTAAAACTGAGTTAAACCTTGGTTCAGAATCAATGGTTCCAAGAATTCATTTAAATATGACAGTTTCCTCTGTCATTTTGAAAGAATCTTTGACCTATAGGCATAGGTCTAGTTCTAAGTATATATAGGTAGATGGAAATTGTGATATGAAGTACCTCCCAAAAGATTTATGTTCTCTAGAAGTATTGAGCAAGATTCTTTTTTAGGTGAGGAATATAAGTGAATTTGATTCTGTTCTTTTGCATTACATAATCTCTCGCCCCGCTCAAGGTTATTACACGTAAATTAGGGAGAATTTGATAAGGACACATGAAGGCAAGGAAGTGCACATGTTGCAATTTGATCAGGCTTGTCTTTGTTCGATTCTTTTGTTAAAGACGTGACTTAATGTTGTTGTTGTTTACATCTTTGAGGAAAATCCTCTATGCACACCAGAAATTGGCCTTAGAGTTTCAAAGTCTACTCTATTTTTCTCCACAGCGTTCAAAAGTACCTGAAGACAACGTCAAATATGGAACGAACTTGCCAGTTTATAAGGATGTGAGTATAATCCTGTGGTAAATCTTTTTGGTCTCGAAAGAGGCCTCAAGGTTACAACTCATTTAAACCATTCTGTCTTTAAAAAACATATTTTTATTCATCAAAAGGTTTCAAAACAAATTTGTCTCATAGCAGGTGCGGTTTGCATGTGCACCAGCTGAATCTTTGATTGTGTTCTTTAGCTATGTAGGTTATGATCAGTTGTTGGGTTTACAGCTTGTAGATTCCGTCATTATTTTTGGCTTATGCATATACAAAGACAGTTTATATCTCAGTATGTGTTTGTGATGCATGCAAGCACACATGCACACAGGTACATATATGTATCCCCACATATGCACAAATATAGTACAACTAGAAAGCCTTATATGCAAACATATAGCTATAGTATGCATTCACTTCTTATTTTGGAATTTGTAGCAATTTTTTTAGTGGATGAACTCTATTCTGAATAGATGAGCTTTCGTATGTTTGTTTTTCTGGTAAAGCATCCTGGAAAGTTATCTATTGAATATTGCCAGAAACTTCTCTTACTTCAATCCTTTGCTCATTTCATTGTTATTGAAACTTTATAGTGGCAGCAGTTTTTAGTCTTGTTTTTCTGGTAAAGCATCCTGGAAAGTTATCTATTGAATATTGCCAGAAACTTCTCTTAGTTCAATCCTTTGCTCATTTCATTGTTATCGAAACTTTACAGTGGCATCAGTTTTTAGTCTTGCTTACAAGCTCCAGCCCTCTATAATTTTTATCGACGAGGTTGATAGTTTCTTGGGACAACGTCGTACTACAGATCATGAAGCCATGACTAATATGAAAACAGAATTTATGTCTTTATGGGATGGTTTTACAACAGATCGTAAGTACTTGAACACTAAATATAGTAGTGTGCTTATTATCTGATTTTTGTTGACTAATATGATGCTCTCTATTAACAACTATCCTGTAGAAGCTATACCTTTCAGGCTTGAACAAAGTATAGGTTTGGCATGTAGATTTAACATGAACTTTTAGTGCTGTTTTTCTTCTTGACAGAATTATCTTAGATTAACTTGCTTATTAAGGATGTGATGCCTGAAGTAAATCCAATTGAATGAGATTGATTAGTGGTTTCTTGGTGTATGGGCTTGAACTACTTTATCATAATGAGTAGGGGTACCTGCCAATTGGTGTTGAAGTTGAAGGTTATTGAAAACTTTCTTTGGTTTATAGCTTCTCTTCTAGTAACTTGGCACCAACTCGAAGGTTTGCTGTCATGTTGATAGTTAGGCAATAGTTGGTCAAATTATTTTATGGATGTTTATGGATGATAAGTCATGCTCTAGGGCGAACCTAAATCTGAGAAAAAGGCTTGAATATTACAAGACATGTTTGCAGTCTTTTGCCAAGGCACTTAAATAATATGTATGGAGTTTTGCGTGGAGAAGTGTCACAACCATTCCTTCAAAGGGCTTTACATTAAGGTCTTGAATGATATAAGAAATGTTTGCAGTGACCTTGTTTCTCTTGCAAACGAGCTCAGATAATGTAGTATTAAGTTTCGTGTGAAAAGGTTCCATGGCCCTTAGTTTTGATTGCCAAAGAGTTTTGGAGGCTTCCCCTCTTTGATTAAGGAGAATATTACACGGTTATTGGATCAATCGTGTACATGTAATTGGAATTTTGTTTTGCATTAATAGTAGAGGTGTAGTAGACCCTAGTAGATGCATGTAGGCAGGTAAGGAGGGTGGAAATTCCAAGTTACTGGTATCTAGCTGTTCAAATGCGAAGCGAGGGAGGTGGTGGTGAGCCAATTGCTTGATTTTCAATTATTCACCTTGATTGGAATCCTCCGAAAGGAACCCTGGAAGTAAGTTAGGACTTGGACCAATTATTTCCCTTGATTGATTGATTTTGACTATTCATCTTGAAGATCAATGAATATTGGCTTAAATTTTAATGCTGGAGTATAGGTTTCAGAAGTAAACTTTGATTTATCTTCACATTAGATCAAATTAGATTTGATTGCATCTTAAAGTCAAGTCCACAGAAGTTTGGCTTGATATTGTAGTTCTTTTTCCTCTGTCAACTGAGGTCAGGGAGAGGTGATGGGAATAAATGAGACTAAGAGTAGCCAGAAGAAAGAACTTTCAATCAAAATGTTTACATTTAAAATAGAAGAAATGACTCAACCGTTTTACAGTCAAGTGTTTAGTTTTTCTTTGCCTGCAAGTGTGCAATCTTTTTTCCAAGCTATCTTTGTCCAATCTCCCACTCTGTAGCTCCATTACAGGCTATCTTTAGCTTTCCTTTGTCTAATATCGTGCTTCTGGTCTCATATTCAACCTACCCTGACTGCTGACATTGTTATCTTCCATCCCATTCACCTCAAATGTTACCTCCGTTTAACGTCTTACGATGCATCTTACAACAGCCCTATAAACTTCTAATGCACCAATATTTGGGTCTGCCATGACCTTTGCCATCTGAACTGACCACCCTAGTTCTTTCCTAAGTTAGGCTAAAAAATTGAAATTGAAATTGAATTTTTTAGCCTAATAGTTTTCCTAAGTTCTAGAATTTTATTTTAGAAGCATCAATTGAAATTGGAAGTATTATGTAAGTAATATACTCTTTGATTGTTTGGTAAAGAAAAGTGGCAAATTATGTGGTAATGTTTATTTGCTTGTTTGAGCATAATAGGTTATGTGAATTCATTCATCAGATAAATTATTAGCGTTTAGTGTTTGTAGATTAAATAGTTACTGATGTTAGAGTTTTATTACTTAAAAATTATAAAGGATCACATATATTAATATTATTTTCCTTATCCTAGTTTGCTTCTCTGTATCCATTACATCTATGTGTTATTTATTTGCCAAGTAATTGTATTTAAATTTAATTTAATTTAATCAGCCACTCACACCTCCTTTCTATTTTAGAGAATCTGAAGCAGAGCAGAAATTCAAAGATATTAGCAATGCCTACGAGGTAAGATGCTGTGTGTCAGTTTATTGGCTAAACTATGTTTCTTGTCCTGTTGTTTTCCCTAAGAAAAATCCTATTGCAGGTACTGTCAGATGACGAGAAGAGATCTCTGTATGACAGATATGGAGAAGCCAGTTTGAAAGGCTCTGGTATGGGCATGGGGGTAAGTTCCTACCACAGATAAAGAGAATTGGCAATTCCTCATATTTAATGCAATCTAATATATTTGGAAAACACGTCTTTCAGGATTTCAGCAATCCATTCGATATATTCGAGTCATTATTTGAAGGCATGGGCGGAATGGGAGGAATGGGCGAAAGTAGAGCTGCTCGCAACAGGCCAATGCAGGATGATGATGAAAGCTACAGCCTCATCCTTAACTTCAAAGAAGCAGTATTTGGTGTGGAAAAAGAGATTGAGGTAACCAGGCTGGAGAGTTGCAGCACCTGCGATGGCGCTAGGGCCAAACCTGGCACAAAAGCGACCAAATTAGCACATGTGGAGGCCAAGGACAGGTGATACAATAACCATATACAGATGTTGATGTACCCTATTTTGAGACAATAAAATGTAGCTAGCTAAAGTACTCTATATCTGTGAGATGTTGATGTACCCTATTTTGAGACAATGAAATGATGAATGGTACTTTATATTACATTTCAATGTTTTATTGTGAATATAGATCAAAGTGGTTGTTTTCGAATTGAATTGAGCAGCGTTTGGAATGTATAACATGCAGTATAAAGCGTTATAAACGTGATACAATGACCATATACATATCATCTATTCTTAACGCTTTCAAAATGTCCTGACTTCTAAACCATATTAACTATTCATAACGGTTTTACATAAATATCTATAACGCTTTGAAAATAAAACATAGCAGAAATTCAACCCATTAATGACGATTTTGGAAGAATTATCTATAACGCTTTCAAAAACATTTATAACACCGGTTTTCATAACGGTTGGATTAGGAAAAAACAGACGTCATGGTTCTTAATTAATGACGGTTTTTAGCCGTCATTAAAAGGTATTTTTGTTGTAGAGCTCTTTAGAACTTGACATTTTTGGGTTTGATGGATGGATTCTTGTAGATCTAAGTTTGTAACTTTTTTCGGTTTTTCTTGGTTTTTATTTCTGAAACTTGGTTATTTTCGAGATCTAATAGTTCCATGTTGTAGGGAATTCAAATCTACCCAATTTTGGCTTTTGAACCGCTTGATTTCGACTTCGTATGAAAAAGTTATGCCATTTTCGTGTTTATGGGTTCTCCACACCTTTTGGTGTTGTCGGGACGATGAACAGTGTCGCGTGCAACTTGCGTGCCGTACGCCGTGGGCATTTTTGCTCGCAACTTGTGCGTCGCGTACCGCGCTGCTGCGCAACGTGCGTCGTGGGCATTTTTGCTCGCACGTGCAGCGCAACTTGTGCGCCGCACGCCGCGCACAATTTTCTACCGTGCAACGCGCGCCGTGCTTGCGCCAACGTGAGCCATAGGCAGTTTTGCTCGCGCGTGTAGTACAACTTGCGCACCACGCACCGTAGGTGATTTTCTGCCACACAACGTGTCACGTCCCGACCCGGAATCACCCGAATCATCGTCCTCACAAGGGCGTAATGCCGTACGAGCCTGGGGTTGCGCTCGTGCAAGGCAATGTGACAAGTTCTCAAATGGTTATCTTTGAATTGATATTATCAACGAAAGGAAAAAACAGAGTATACGAAACAATTCTCTTTATTGATATTCGAACTGAGATTACAAAGGCTTTCAATAGCCCAACAATATATGCCAGATTGGCTACAACACTCAGGTTCTCTCTTGCCCACAAAGGATTTCACCGTTCCATACATCATGTCTTCTATATCTCGGCCGCATCAATTATGTTGCAAGTCCGAGTGTCAATATGGTTACACGCCTCAATACGCTTCGGCATTCCAAGCCTCAACGCGTTTAAGCGAAGCTCCGCTGCGAGCAGACCAATCTCTGAACCTGCTAGCAAACTAGTGGGGGATTAGTACTTTCGTCCTCGTTGTACTGATCAAAGACCCACTTAACAAACCGACATTTAGTATTTTATTGATTCATACAAACATACAATTTGGTTCTCTTTCTATGTTCTCCTTAGGATGAGTTCCTGGCATATTCGAAGACTGTAACGCATGTTATCATGACAAGCATGTTATTCGATTCGCATAAGAAAACAGGCAACCAATAGCAAATCCCGTGTTGTTTCGTGACTTCTTACCAATATCGACGCACTCGCCCTTGCACCGACGCAAGGTGAATACGCCTATCAGCTTTCCCTGTCATGTTATAAGTGCCCTCTATTCAGAATCTATATGTGCACGATATGAGTGTACCTTGCACTATCGACCCATCGCCCTTAACTATATGAAGGTCACTAGCTTTTCGGGCTAGAATGGACTTATGTTTCTCAAATCGAATATGTAAGACGATGATCACTCTGTTGCGGTTGCTAACCCAAACAATCAGAGGACCCCTGAAATACTTGGTAAGTAGCTTATCACATTCAATAGCAGGTCGCTAACCGTCTATATGAAGTACACCAATAATACCAACTTTATCTAATATCCCTCCTCAGCCGAACGGTCCCAGCGCCCTGGTGTACACGTTCGAGGGATGCCCGTGCACATGCTTCTTCTTAGCTTTATGTCCATTTGACCATGCAACGCATCTTATCTTTCATACAACCAAACAAGTTTGTCTATCTCTATTTCAATTGGCACAACGCCCCAATATTCTCAATGAACGCCTGAAGGCCATGAATATTTCAAAGGAACCATGCCGCATCGACAGTTATGTCACATCCATGCCACAACCGTTCTCTTCTCAACGGAGCCATCTTTTGTAGTCTCGTTCAACTGCGCACCCGTTGATATAGTTATTCGCCCTTTACTTGCATCGTGCGTTTGATGCATGCCTCAAACCATATTTCAATGTTCTACGCCTTAGTGTTCAACGCGTTATACTTATGTTCTATCCCTCTGACCCGTGCAACTGAGGCACGCCTCGATAGGGTATTCAATGTTCTATAGCTCGTGCACTGAGGCACTCGCGCCGATATAGTCTTTCAATGTTCTAGTATTCTAACTCGTGCACGGGACACGAATGACTTGTGCACTAAGGCACTCGTCAATACAGTTATCCCATGTTCTTATGGCTTGCGCACCGAGGCGCTCGCCTTTGCGATATTCAATGTTCTATAGCGACTCGTACATTTGCTGTACGATTCATTTCAATTGTTCTATCAAGTATTTGACACGTACTATGTTTATCTTGTTGGCACATCGATTTTGATTATTGTTCACAATAACCCTTGTACGTCGTTAGTTTGTTTTTCTCTCAGGAAACAATAGAATGTCTCTCCTTTCAATGAAGTTAATCAAAGACCATGGAGCTCTGGATATCTCCTTTATCAGCTTTGCCAAAGACTATGAAGCCTGCTTAAAGTCTACATAGAAGATGGCGCTTCCTGCTCCCTTAGAGTTTGTATTCTACTAGGAATCCATGTACGTACTTTGCTAAGATGACATTTATAAAGATAGAAATGGTGAAGAAGTCATTCAGAGGAGACGGAAAATCCGACGGATTTCCGGATAAATCTGCCGGATTATCCGAACCCCTCACAGCAAGTTTGTGAGGAGAAGTTCGGATAATCCGACGGAAATCCGCGGAAATCCGACGGATCATCCGAAACCCTCACAGCAAGTATGTGAGGAGAAGTTCGGATAATCCGACGAAAATCCGCGGAAATCCGACGGATCATCCGAAACCCTCACAGCAAGTATGTGAGGAGAAGTTCGGATAATCCGACGGAAATCCGCGGAAATCCGGCGGATCATCCGAACCCCTCACAGCAAGTTTGTGAGACCACAGTTCGGATCATCCGCCGGACTTCCGCTGAAATCCGACGGATAATCCGCCTGACCTTTTTGCAACTTGAAATTCAAATCCAACGGCATCTGACAGATGCATTTAATGCATCCAACGGCTCTTTTTGTGACCGTTACTGTTGAACGGATAATCCGACGAATTTCCGCAGAAATCCGACGGATAATCCGCTCGACGGCTGTATTGCCTTTATGATGTTGGATTTGTATAAAAGAGGCTTTGTCTCTCCTCTTAAAGGCTATCTCTTCCAAGCTTTAAATTTTCTCAACAACCAAAAGAGCTTCACCATTACTACTCTACCTAATCTTCAATTGTCATCCAACCCAAAGTGCTAGAGTGTCTCAAGAGCTTTTACTTTCGATCTTCAAGTGTTTAGAAGATCAAAGCATCCTTTCCTTTTCTTTGAAGTTGGCGAGCCTTCGTAAGAAAACTCGTGTGTAGAAGTTGGCGAGTTCTTCGGATCCAAACTCGTGTTGAAGTTGGCGAGTTCTTCGGATCCAAACTCGTGTGTACTATTTGCATAATAGTGGATTAAAGCCGGAGAGAGTTCCGGGACTGGATTGCCTCAAAAGAGGATACCAGGATACATCCTTGCGTTTTGCGTTTGATCTTTCTACTCCTTACTCTTTATTGCATCATTTGTTATAGTTTATTTTTAATTCCCTATTCACCCCCCCTCTAGGGTTCTACAATTGGTATCAGAGCTTCGTTCTCTTGATTTGGATTTACACCCTTGAGTGATCCATGGCCTCTAACCCTAGCATCAACACGTTTCATAATGAGGGACACTCCACAAATAGGCCTCCCCTATTTGATGGTACCAACTATAACTATTGGAAGATTAGGATGGGCATTTATCTCAAGTCCATAGATTTCGATTTATGGGATTGCGTGATAAATGGCCTCCCTACTCCTTCCAGAGCTATTGAGGATATTGCTTCTGACACCCTTCGGGAAACACTCACTGAAAATATCAAGAAGCTTGCTTGTCGAGATGCCAAGGCAATGAACGCTCTTTACTGTGCTCTCGACAGTAGTGAATTCAATCGAATCTCTACTTGCAAGACTTCCAATGAGATCTGGAAGTTACTTGAAGTCACACACGAAGGGACTTCACAAGTGAAGGAATCTAAGATCAGTAGACTCACGCAAGAATATGAGTCTTTTAAAATGAAGCATGATGAATCTATTGCTAGCATGTTTACTCGCTTTGGTGATATTATTAACCCTCTCTCTTCTCTTGGAAAGGAATATCCCGCTCATGAAAAGATAAGGAAGATTCTTAGAGGATTGACGAAAGCTTGGAGTCCTAAAGCTACCGCAATCATTGAGGGGAACGATCTAATCGTCATGAACCTAGAGACCCTCATAGGTAAGCTGATGACTCACGAGCTTGACATGAAGGATCAAGAGGAATCCTCCATTCAAGAGAAGGAGAAGGAGAAGACCAAAGAAAAGGAGAAGACTCTTGCTCTCAAAGCATCAAGGTCCTACTCCAAGGATAGCTCCGACGACAATGAGTCGGACGACGATGAAGAAATAGCTCTCACAGCTAAGCACTTCAGGAAGTTCTTAAAGTTCAACAAGGCCAACCGCTCTAGACGGGACAATGAAGAAGATCCGGCATGCTATCAATGCAGAAGACCCGGACACATCAAGAGGGATTGTCCGATGGTACGAAAAGACTCAAGCAAGTACGATAAGCCAAGCAAGGGAAGCTCGTCCTCCAGAAAGTTCGTCAACACTAGCATTTGGTGTGAAAGCGACGCGAGCGACTCCGACAACGACAAGGAGTGCAAACACAATGCTAACGTTTGTCTCATGGCAACCGATGAGGTACTTGATGATTTTTTCTTAAACACTCTTACCTATGATGATTTGGAGAAAGCCATTCTTGAGTTACATGAAGAACACAAAGGTGTTCGGAATAAATACAAGAAATCTCTTAAGGAGGTTGAGGCTCTTCAACTTGAAGTAGAGAGGCTCTCAAGCATCATTAGTGATGTGAAGGAAAAATCTCCTATTTCTGACACGGATGAAATGGAGTCTTTGAGACTAAAATTTCAAGAATCTCTTGACACCATCAAGAAAAAGGATGATGAGATTCAATCCATGAGAAGCTCTTATGAATTTGCTATGCGCAAATGTCAAGATGCTAATAGAAGAGAATATTCCACTTCTATAAAGTATAATGATCTTCTTACACGGAGTAAGACTTTAAGTAATAAGAATACCACTCACATGCATGCTCCAAGACACCCCCACACTCATCACAATGCTATGCATAACCATTACATGAACACTACACACAACTCCTTTTCTAACACAAGAAAAGGACCCTTTGTTAAAAAGAAAACATCTCATCATGCATTTTACTATCATCATAACACTCATGGTAGAACATCTCACACTAGAGACTCACATATGCACAACACTCACATTTCTTCTTCTAGATCTTCTTTATTGTGCAACTATTGTGGGTTGATTGGTCATACGTCTAATTTTTGTTATACAAGAAAACAAGTTGACATGAGAGTTCTTAAATGGGTTCCTAAGACTAACACTCAAGGACCCACAAGATCATGGGTACCAAATTGTTCATCTTCAACTTATGTTGTAGGTGACGAATCCTTCTCATGCTAGAAGCAAGTGGATTCTCGATAGCGGTTGTTCACGGCACATGACCGGTGATGCTTCACTTTTTACAACGCTATCGATGAAGAAGGAAGGACACGTCTCCTTCGGTAACAATCTAAAAGGTTATATTATTGGAAATGGTAATATCGGTTCTCCTCCTTATCCTTGTATTAATAATGTATGTCTTGTTACAAATCTCAAGCATAACCTCCTTAGTATTAGCCATCTTACCGATAATGGCTATGATATCAAGTTTGTTAAACTCAAATGCTACATTACCGATAGCTCCAATAGAACTATTGTGTATGAAGGCATTAGAGAAAACAATATTTATGTTCTTTATCTTGTTGAAGGTACTAACAATGACAGGTGCCTAGTCGCAAAGAACGATGAGAGTTGGCTTTGGCACATGAGGCTTGGACACGCCAACATGGATACTATCTCTCGCCTCGCCTCCAAGAAGCTTGTACGAGGACTTCCTAGTATCCCCTTCAAGAAGGATATGGTTTGTGAAGAATGCGAGAAAAGTAAGTTGACCAAGTCATCTTTCAAATCCATCAACTCTGTGAGTACCACAAGACCCCTTCAACTTATTCATATGGATCTTTTCGGGCCTAGTAGAGTAGCTAGCCTTGGTGGCAAACTCTATGCCTTTGTTTTAGTTGATAATTTTTCAAGATTTACTTGGGTTATTTTTCTTGCTTGCAAAAGTGATACTTTTCGTGAATTTATTGCTTTTTGTAAACGTGTTCAAAATGAGAAAGGCTTTTCTATTAACAAAATTAGGAGTGATCATGGAGGTAAATTTGATAATGTTGATTTCAAAAGATTTTGTAAAAAGAATGGTTTTGGACATGATTTTGCTTGTCCCCGTACTCCTCAACAAAATGGTGTTGTGGAGAGAGAGAATAGAACCCTTGGCGATATGGCCCGGGTCATGTTAAACCAATATAAGCTCCCTCAATATTTTTGGGCGGAAGCCGTCAATACGGCATGTCATGTAATTAATAGGGTCTTAATTTGACCTATTACTAAGAAGACTCCTTATGAGCTTTGGTTTAACAAAATTCCTTCTATTGAATATTTCAAGGTTTTTGGTTGCAATTGTTTTATTTTGAATACCAAGGATAACCTAGGCAAGTTTGAAGAAAAAGCCTATGAAGGAATATTCCTTGGATACTCTACTCATAGCAAAGGTTTTCGTATTTTTAATAAAAGAAGTCTTGTTGTCGAAGAGTCAATCAATGTCTCTTTTAATGAACTCAACTCTTCTACATTCTCCTCCTCCGAGGATATTGATGACATCTCGTTTGGATTGGAGAACTCCTCTATTGAGGATCGTCCTTCTTCATCTAACAATGAAGTTGTGACCCCATCAAAATAGTCTCCTCCTCTCGAGCCTCCTCCAAAGGATCTCCCAAGAGAATGGAGATTTGTCACCAATCATCCTAAGGAGCTCATCATTGGGGATCCTTCCTCAAGTGTTAGCACAAGATCCGCCACTCGTGATCTTTGTGCCAATGTGGCTTTTATCTCTCAAGTAGAGCCTAAAAATGTTAATGATGCTTTTCTCGATAAATTTTGGATGATAGCTATGCAAGAGGAGCTTAATCAATTTGAGCGAAGCAAGGTTTGGGAACTTGTCCCAAAACCTAGCAATCATCCCATTATTGGAACTAAATGGGTGTTTCGCAACAAGCTAAATGAAGATGGGTTAGTGACTCGTAACAAAGCCCGATTGGTTGCCCAAGGCTATAACCAAGAGGAAGGCATTGACTACGACGAAACCTATGCTCCGGTTGCACGTCTTGAATCCATTCGTATGCTTTGTGCCTTTGCTTGTTTTAATGACTTTAAGCTATTTCAAATGGATGTTAAGAGTGCTTTTCTTAATGGTATTATTAAGGAGGAAGTTTATGTTAAACAACCTCCCGGTTTTGAAGATTTTCAATTTCCTAACCACGTTTTCAAACTTCATAAAGCCCTTTATGGCCTCAAACAAGCTCCACGTGCTTGGTATGAGCGTCTTAGCTCTTTTCTTGTTTCTCACAATTTTTCAAAGGAAAAAGTTGACACCACACTTTTTTATTAAATCCCATGATGGGACTCTCTTATTGGTTCAAATTTATGTTGATGATATTATTTTTGGTTCTACTAACAACACACTTTGTGTAGAATTTGCCAAAGTTATGCAGGAAGAGTTTGAAATGAGTATGATGGGAGAACTTTCCTTCTTCTTGGGGTTACAAATCAAGCAAGGACCTAAAGGAACCTTCATCAATCAAGCAAAATATACAAGGGACCTCCTCAAGCGTTTCGACCTTGACTCATCCAAATCAATGAGAACCCCTATGGCTACAACGACCAAGCTTGACAATGATGAAGATGGGACATCGGTCGACATTCGTAAGTATAGAGGTATGATCGGTAGCTTACTTTATTTAACTGCTAGCCGTCCGGATATCATGTTTAGTGTTTGCTTGTGTGCACGATATCAAGCTAATCCAAAGGAATCACATTTGACTGCCGTTAAGCGCATTTTTCGTTATCTCAAAGGCACCATTAACATGGGTCTTTGGTATCCGAAATCCTCATCCTTTGAGCTTCACGGCTTTTCGGATGCGGATTTTGCCGGATGCAAGCTTGACCGAAAAAGCACTAGTGGCACATGTCAATTCCTCGGAAAGTCCTTGGTATCGTGGTTTAGTAAGAAGCAAAACTCTGTCGCTCTTTCAACCACTGAAGCTGAGTACATAGCGGCAGGGTGTTGTTGTGCACAAATTCTTTGGATGACACAAACACTAGTAGATTATGGTATTTCTTCTCATTGTATTCCTATTAAATGTGATAATACTAGCTCCATTAATCTCACGAAGAATCCTATTTGCCACTCTCGCACTAAACACATTGAGATAAGACATCACTTTCTGCGGGATCATCAACTGAAGGGTGACATTTGTCTTGAATTCATTGACACCTCTCATCAACTTGCTGATATTTTTACCAAACCTCTCTCTGAAGATCGTTTCACTTTTATTTGTCGAGAAATCGGACTCCTCGATTTCTCTATTTGAAACTTTTCTGACCTTCTCGGATTTTCCGGAGGATTTCCGATCAAATCCGCCGGATTTTCCGTTCATTTCCAGCAGCTTTTCTTGAACGAGTTCGGAAAATCCGACGGATTTCATCAGAAATCCGGCGGATTTTCCGCATTTATTGTTCTCCGCCAAACCCGGCCGCGAACGGCTATGGCATTAATTAGACATGACCCTTCACCTACCCGCATTGAATTCGTTCTTATCTTCATCCGGATTTTCCGCCGGATTTCCGTATAAATCCGTCGGATTTTCCGGTTGCGTGGTACAGGCGCAGAAAACGAAGCGTCGGCTGCTTTCTCTTCACCTCCCTTCCTCTTTATCCGATCCCATTCCTCTCTATCCGTTCCCAACCATTACACCCCTTCATTTACACCTCTCCACCCATTATTAACTTCATCCCCTCACCTTCCTTTCCTCCATTCTTCTCCAAACATCTCTAACTCACTCTCTCTTCCTCAATGGCTTCTCACACCAAACAACAACGCCATGACGGGAGCTCCTCCTCCACTCAGCCTCCTACCCTTGCTATGTTTGTGCCTCCTTCCACGCAAGGCCACAACCCTCTCATCTTCAAATCTGCTTCCCACTCCCGGGAATGGTTTTCGTTCTACCACAAAGCTCCTGTTTGCTCCGGGAAACCTATTTCCTGGCTCAACTTCAAGGACCACCGCGACTACTTTCGCTTCTCCCGCATCGACGCCCTCCTTGAGCGTCAGGTCGACTTCTATCCACATGCTATCCGCATGTTCTACTGCAATCTCGTTCCCGCCAAGGAAGGTCCGGAGTTCGAGACGAAGGTTGGTGGCGTAAAGATCACTGTCACAGCCGCCTCCTTGGCCACCATCCTTGGTCTCGATGAACGCAAGGTCCATCGCTCCCTTCCCGGCACCATCGACCACATCTCTTTCTCTCCCGACATGAGTTATGAAGAGTTCCTTTTTAACATCTGTGGCGGATCCCTCGTTCAACGACCGGAGGACAAGGATCTGAGTCCCTTCTTCCATGACATGCATCGTATCCTGTGCCATACGCTCACCCCGAAATCTGGGAAAATGGACAGCCTGACGGCTGAGGAGCTTATTTGCATGTATTATCTGGTGGCACGCCAACCCTTTTCACTATCCAAGTCCATCATCTATACCATGATGCTTATTAGGGAATCCCCTCATCGTTCCCTACTCTTCGGTATGTACATCACCATGATCCTTGAAGCAAATGGTATCGACTTGACTCATTGTCCGGTTGGCGATCCTCGTCCCACCCCTCTTGCAAAATCCAAGGGACGTGGTCGTGCGGCTCCTGCTGTTGCCCCTACTCCTGCTCCTACTGCTGTTGCTGGCGGCCCTACATCTCCTCCGGCGACTATCCTCACTCCTGACGTGCGCCGCTACATTGATCGCAAGTTTGCCGATCTCTCTCTCTCTACCCATGAGCGTCTTCAGGCCAACACTAGGGGACTTGGCACTCTTATCCACCATGGCTTCATGGACCAGGCTTACTACATACAACGTATGTTTGAGGAACACACTCCCTTTCTCAACCCTAATACTCCTCATCCAGACTTTCCGGGGCCTCGCTTCACTGATCCGAACGTGTATGGCTTCATGTACCCGGATGGCGTCGATCCTTATGGCGCCTTCACCTCTGCTACCGGGGATGATGAGGATCAGGAGGCCGGCCCGTCTCAGGCGCCTGACAGTTGATGATGCCTTGCTTTTTAGTGTTGTCTTGTGTGGTCCTTCGGGGACTTTTAATTTGTGTTTTGTGTGGTCCTACGGGGCTTTTGGAAATCTGTCTTTTAGTTATGTGCTAGTTTGGGCTTTTAAAGCCTCGGTTGTACCCCTGGTTCTTCTTTTATGAAATAAAGTTTTCGTATGTTTTTCTGTTCTATTACATATTTTATTCTGTTCTTCTCTCCATCTTTGATTAACTGACAAAGGGGGAGAAATCATATTGAGTTATTG
Source organism: Iris pallida (assembly GCA_029216955.1). NCBI lineage: Eukaryota > Viridiplantae > Streptophyta > Magnoliopsida > Asparagales > Iridaceae > Iris > Iris pallida. Next base: position 3,670,046 of record JANAVB010038020.1, on the reverse strand, counting down.
AGGGGGAGATTCCTTTATTACGGGGGAGCCATTTACATTCTTAATATTTGTCAATTATCAAAATGGGGGAGTTTGTTGGCACATCGATTTTGATTATTGTTCACAATAACCCTTGTACGTCGTTAGTTTGTTTTTCTCTCAGGAAACAATAGAATGTCTCTCCTTTCAATGAAGTTAATCAAAGACCATGGAGCTCTGGATATCTCCTTTATCAGCTTTGCCAAAGACTATGAAGCCTGCTTAAAGTCTACATAGAAGATGGCGCTTCCTGCTCCCTTAGAGTTTGTATTCTACTAGGAATCCATGTACGTACTTTGCTAAGATGACATTTATAAAGATAGAAATGGTGAAGAAGTCATTCAGAGGAGACGGAAAATCCGACGAATTTTCGGATAAATTCGCCGGATTATCCGAACCCCTCACAGCAAGTTTGTGAGGAGAAGTTCGGATAATCCGACGAAAATCCGCAGAAATCCGACGGATCATCCGAAACCCTCACAGCAAGTATGTGAGGAGAAGTTCGGATAATCCGACGGAAATCCGCGGAAATCCGACGGATCATCCGAAACCCTCACAGCAAGTATGTGAGGAGAAGTTCGGATAATCCGACGGAAATCCGCAGAAATCCGGCGGATCATCCGAACCCCTCACAGCAAGTTTGTGAGACCACAGTTCGGATCATCCGCCGGACTTCCGCTGAAATCCGACGGATAATCCGCCTGACCTTTTTGCAACTTGAAATTCAAATCCAACGGCATCTGACAGATGCATTTAATGCATCCAACGGCTCTTTTTGTGACCGTTACTGTTGAACGGATAATCCGACGGATTTTCGCGGAAATCCGGCGGATAATCCGCTCGACGGCTGTATTGCCTTTATGATGTTGGATTTGTATAAAAGAGGCTTTGTCTCTCCTCTTAAAGGCTATCTCTTCCAAGCTTTAAATTTTCTCAACAACCAAAAGAGCTTCACCATTACTACTCTACCTAATCTTCAATTGTCATCCAACCCAAAGTGCTAGAGTGTCTCAAGAGCTTTTACTTTCGATCTTCAAGTGTTTAGAAGATCAAAGCATCCTTTCCTTTTCTTTGAAGTTGGCGAGCCTTCGTAAGAAAACTCGTGTGTAGAAGTTGGCGAGTTCTTCGGATCCAAACTCGTGTTGAAGTTGGCGAGTTCTTCGGATCCAAACTCGTGTGTACTATTTGCATAATAGTGGATTAAAGCCGGAGAGAGTTCCGGGACTGGATTGCCTCAAAAGAGGATACCAGGATACATCCTTGCGTTTTGCGTTTGATCTTTCTACTCCTTACTCTTTATTGCATCATTTGTTATAGTTTATTTTTAATTCCCTATTCACCCCCCCCTCTAGGGTTCTACATATCTCTCTATCGAGCCACGCCCGTGGCATCGATAAGTCAACTCAGCATGCAATTATATATATTTTTACTTTGGCATGAAGGAGTAGGAAAGAGAAGTCAATGTCCCCCCACCTTGAGTCGATACGTCTTGTCGTTTCGCCGAGCCAATACGGCTCGATTTCATAACTTCGTTGCACGGCCAACTCTCCTGACTTAGCCATTCGAGCACTTCGTGCTTCATTGAATTATATGTTCGATTTGGCTTACCGTGCCAATGCATCAGTCCGTCGCAAGGCTACGATTGGTTTCGCGGACCCTTTTCTGAATAAGGCAAAATGTCGATCTCTAATATTTTAGCGTAAACGTATAGCCTGCACATGAAACCAACTAAAATCAATACTTGCATCGATTCAGACTTGCACCTTGGTCGATTCGATTTCTTAGAATCTTCGAGCCGTCTCAACGCACTTATCCTTCGGGGCAATGCGGCACTTCGCATCGATTCAACTCGATGCATTCTTTGAGACAATACAACTCTTCGCATCGACTTAGTTTGATGCGTTGCTCGGGACAACGTAACTCTCGTATCGGTTTGCATCGATACATTTCATTCGGTCAACGTGACTCTTTGAGTCAACGTCTCAGCGTAATTCGCCGTGCGGAGCGGGGCATTACAGAATATACCACTCAAAACAAGGTTCGTCCTCGAACCAAAACCAACAATCCAATTAAGTATTTTATAGATCGTTTCACGATCTCGTCCTACCAATGTTGTTCAGTTTCACACTATCTTGCAAGCTTTTCATTAATATTTCAAAGTTTTTCCTTTAGCTCGATTTGAATTTTATCTACAGCTCGATTTGGATCCGTACCTATATTCAAGGCGTCCCAAAGATATATGTATTTTGACCCAGTCCAGTGGTAGCAAATTGGAACAAAGCTGACAGGTAAATTTCAATCCTATGCTTGCCATCTCGTACTCTCGATCATACTTATCTTTAGCAATTATTCTCAAAATTTTATCGTATACGTATATTCGATACATACGTGATTTATTCAATAAAGTCACTGCACGCAACGTGATTTAAAATTTTATTTCTTATTTCGTATATTTTGTATGGACTATCAACTCTATGCATCGCGTCGAGCCGTCGCGCATCCGATCGCAACGATCCTTCGCAACGCCTTGCGTTCGAAGTCGCCACCCAACTATTTCCGAAGTCTGGCTATGGAACTTATCCCGATACGATTTCCTTTGTTGACTTGCAAATGTATCAACATTCAGGACTACGCCCGCTAGGTTACTTACCTAGACACCGTGCTTAATTTCTTCCGACGCAACATTTAAATTGACATTGCATAAAGGCCACAATCTATCCAACACGAAGTTTAATTCGAGTCGACAATGCTCAAGGCAACGATTCGCCTTAACACGAAGGTCTTTACGACGCGTCTTACATTCGATTCCTAACGAGTAGGAGTTTCTAGCCAAATTCTAAACTTGTTCGTCTTGCAACATCGAATATAAGTTTGATTCATGCAAGCTCAATTCTAAGGTGAATCCAAATCTAACGACATAGCTCGTAAGTCATTCCCTTATCGTTCTCTCTTGTGCATAGCACGATTCTCACAATCGCCTATCCGAGTCACCAAGTTCGTTGGTGAATTTCTAGTTGGATCGTCGGCCAACATAACCATTCAAGCATTCATCCGACGAATACTCAAAAATAAGCTACATCATTCTCAATCGAAGGCTATTCCAATAATTTTCGATTGCCTAGACTTATCGTCAACATGCACCACACTGTATTTGTTACCGATGCAATTTTGTATGCGACATCGCATGGGTCATCGTACGGTCTGCAACATTCAATTTGATTTGGCGGTCAAGTCTTCTAGGGTCAGCTTTTCCGAAGCTACGCTCGATAATTGTGGATCATCACCGAAGGACAGTTTACTACGAACCATGCTATATCTTATTTCATAGCCAAATCACGTTCCGACGATTTTTATACGACTATCCAATTTCGGACAAAACTATTTCTATCGGCGCAACTGATGCGCAACTATCCTCCGAGTAAAGTCATGCACTACCGTCGATGATTCTGCTATTCACGAAGCATCTACTCGCATTGAGTTCGAGTCTATCCTATTTACGGTCGACACACGAGATGCTATACGCATCGAACAATCGTCGATCGATGACTTATAGTCTCGCCTTGATCAATCACAAAGTTCATGATCAACCAGTTTGTCCATTCTCGTATTGTTATTTACAAAATTTTGTTAGCGCGAGGCACATTCCATTTTGTATTCTCATATCGTGCTTATGTTTCCTTACGTATCGATCTCGATACGTCGTATCAATTTCGATATAGTAAGGGTCAACTTTGATTCTATTTCAATGTCGACAGCTTCTATTACATACATCCAAGTTCTCCACAAACATTTTCGTACGTCTCGAATCATTTCTCGATTCGTTGCATTCCGTTATGCTTTGATCGCGTAACCGAGTTACCGATTATCCAACATCGAACCCTCGAGTTATACGATCACGCCCTCTAAGGTTTTGCGTGTTTCAGTCGTACTCAAATGAGTTTCGCCGTAATGTAACCAACTATCACTCAGGTACTATTTACCCGCATCAACCAAATCTTCATCGAAGTCGCACATCGTGCGATCCTATTATAATTTGCCTCGTCCAACAATTCTATCGAGACCGCAAGTCGTGCGATTCGATTCGCCTCGCCCAATATTTCTATCGAGATCGCAAGTCGTGCGACTCATTTATAAGTTCGAGTTTTCCTTTCCCGTCGATCCGATTATTGCTTCAAGACATAATCATTCCGCTAGTCTCGGTCGTCCGACCGACTTATAATTTTTGTCCGATGTATCATTCCTTGATACAAGTCTCGCCTTATCGTCCCAACCGATTTTCGAAGAACACTTGCATCAACATACCGTCATACAAATTTAGAATCGAGTCTCGGAACTCTCCCGTCCATTGCGGACAAACCTTCTGCAATTCTCACAACGCGTCGATGCAATTTATCGCACAAGTGGTATACCACATACCACTCGAAATTGAATCATTCATCGCATACGTGGTACGACATATACCACTCAGAAATCAAGTCATTTTCCTCGCATTATACTCACTATGAACCAACAATCTCTTCCGACTCACGATTTCTGCAGTGATTGTGCTTGATCACAACCGTAACTTTGATTAAATCAAATACGACACAACTCGGCCAATGTTTTCATTTGCCAACACAAGTTCAGTGTGCAACCGAACGATTCATTCTATCAATTTATGATTTTAGTTCCTTCCAATGCATCTTGTGCAACGATTTATTTTCAATCTCCTTTGCACTCCATGCAACGATTACTTTGATATGCGTTGTACTACCTGCAACAATTTACTTCTGACACGCGTTGCACATCGTGCAACTATTTATTTCCGATATTTTATTTCACCTTGTGCAACGATTTATTTTTTAACATCTGTTGCACCTCGTGCAATAATTTACTCCCGACATTCAAAGTCAATGCCCAAATCCGTTCAACACATTCGATATTGACTTATCACTTTCATTTTAACGTATATTCACAATCAACTCGTTGCACTTCCTATAACAACTTATTTAAGTTTTTCGCATTGGTTTCAACCAATATTCACAATCCATTGCACCTTGTGCATCGTTTCATTTCTCACTCAACATGTTACATTGCAAAAACATCTCAAATCGTATTTCACAATTTGTTGCACTTGCAGCAACTAACATTTTTACGGCTCGTGCATTCAATGCAACGAAACATTTCACGACTTTTCTCCGCAACATCATGTAAATTCGAAGTACTTACGGCAACGTTACCCGGCTTTGTATTAGACTTATTGTATGGAACATCCAGTGCGGCATCGAGTAGAGTCAAGAGTGATTTCGATTGGTGGTGGGCAACTCTTTGGAATTGAAACAAAGCAAACGTTCGGAGGAAATTGAGCCTAGAGCTCTGATACCAATTTGTCACGCCCCAACCTGGAATCACCCGAATCATCGTCCTCGTAGGGGGCGTGATGCCGCACGAGCCTGGGGTTGCGCTCGTGCAAGGCAAGATGACAAGTTCTCAAATGGTTATCTTTGAATTGATATTAGCAACGAAAGGAAAAATAGAGTATACGAAACAATTCCCTTTATTGATATTCGAACTGAGATTACAAAGGCTTTCAATAGCCCAACAATATATGCCAGATTTGTCACGACCCGCACCCGGATATACGGGTACAAATACGTGGGCCACGCCCAGCCTACGCCGCAGTATCGGCGGTAGAGCGCTGTCAAGTATACTATACTAACTACAACATCTAAAGATCCATAACTAGAAATGTACTCATGTCACATCACGAAAACTAAGGAAGATAAGACAAGAAATAATAATAATATCATTAGAACAACTAGAATATACAATAATCATAAGACAGGAAAATAAGTAAGGAACAACAAGACTAACTAAGGATAACTACCAGGCAACTCACATAGAAGAATAGTGAGATCCACCCCAGCTAGCAACATCATGAAGTCCAATACTGAGGGCACAACTACTCCTAAAATTTTGTCAACATATCCAGTCAGGATGGAACGAGTACATATATCTCATAACAGATCTCAAGATAGGATAAAAGCCATAAGACTGTAAATAGAGCATATACAATAAAATCATGGAGTGTACATATATGTATCATGGCATGGTAAGCTGTAGAGCTAGAGCTAGAACAGGAAAGTAGAACTGATCATGGTATGTACACAAATCAGGGTAAGCCATCTATCCAATGTGTGTGAGTAGTAGTTTCAACTTATGATCGTCTTGGGCACCTGTAAGTAATTGGCCTGGCTAGTCATAAGTGCGGTATATGACTAACACTGTTCGGGAATGCGGGATGGATTTGATCACAGGCATACGCTACTACTCCTCCGCCCCCAACTGGTAGAATGGATCCAAACAGGACACGTCACTGCACGGGATTCTATGAGAAGGGAGCAAATCTTCTCTAGAATCGATGACCATATATTACGCAAGAGCTACAAGGGAGCTTGCATAATACATCCCAAGCTAACAAGGAGCAACATCTCTCGTCGAGATCCAGGAATACCAATCCGTGAGAACCATGCGTCAGGAATAAGTATATCTACACTAAGTACATGAATCATAACAGTTATCATAAATTGGAAAAAAGTTATCAGAGAATGTACTCGCCTGTGATGTGATGGATAAGTCGACTGAGTCCAAGAACAGTGCCTCGAGGACCTATAGATAGAAAACTGTATCAATATAAGAGTTTGGAAGTAAAATCAAGTCATACTAAGTCAAACTAGGTCAAGACAAGTCAAAGCAAGTCAAACTAGGCTAATGTTGACTAACAGTTGACTTTTGGTCAACAGGTCAACTCTGGTCAACTCTAGGTCAAACTAGGTCAAATATTGACTCTACTTTGACGCTCAGTCAAAGCAATCAACCATGGTCAAACATGGTCAAGGCTAGTCTCTATAAACATTTACAGGGTCAACACATCAATTTCAGTGATTGTGAAATCACTGGAATCGATGGATCTCAAAATACAAACAAAAGAGAAAGATTATAATAATAATAGGGTAAAAACCAATAGATGTTGTCGGATGGTGAAACCAACATTACCAACGTGTCCAGAATGGTCAAATCAGCTAGGATAGCCTATCCATAAGTCCAATTTGGACATAGGGGCAAAAAGGTAATTTCGGGCCAAAATGGTGTCCATGTCGGACTCACTTTGTACCAAAAAACGTGCCGGAATAATAGTGCACTAAACCTAATAAATTATCAGCCCCTGAATTCAGAATAATGATATGAACCCAACGGTATATCCAGAATTGGATTCCGTTGACCCGATCTCAAATTGGTCCGTTGACCAAGACATTGAAATTCCTATTTGCACAGAAAAGCGTGTCGAAGCCAATTTCCTCAAAAATCAGCAAATTATATGTCAACGAGTCCAGAATGACGATACGAACTCAATGGTATATCCGGAATTGGATTCCGATGAGCCGATCTCAAAATGACCTGTTGACCCGGATATTAGTATCCGACTTGCACCGAAATGCGTGCCGGAACCATTATCCACTAAAACCTAGTAATTATATGTCAACAGGTCTAGAATGATGATACGAACTCAACGATATATCTGGAATTGGATTTCGATGAGCCGGCGTCAAAAAGTCCCGTTGACCCGAACTGTGGGGCCCGCTTTGTACCGAAATACGTGTCAGGGCCCACGTCCTCCAAATCTAACAAACTTTATATGAAAACATGCTAGAACGACGCCACGAGTCTAATGGTGGTGTCAGGAATTGAATCCGGAGTCCCGGGTTCAAAAATGGAATTTTACAACTTGGAAATTACGAATTCGGACGGCCAACTTTGGCGTCGAATTCAACCAACCAAACGTGCTCACAATGAAACAAAACTGGAGGGGTAGGAAGAGGGTTATACCAGCTTCGCATAGGAATCAGTAGCATGCCAGACGGAGCTGCGATGGAGGAGATACGAACCGACGAAGTTGGCTCCGCAAAACTGTCCAAAAATTATACAATTTAAACGGTCAACTTGGTGGCCGATTTTGATGTATCAAACGACGAAATTAACGGGTAAAATTTTAGGGGAGTGATGGGCTATATACCGAGATTGTAACGGAGTGAAGAAATTGCCAATCCAACGGTCGGATTTCTCGAAAAACATGGACGAAGTCGCTGCGACGGAACGCCATTTCTGAATCTCGTTCGTGCGCGCGTCGACGGAATTCCGTGCAAAACGCACGAATCGCGTAGACGGCGCGTCCCGGAGGACGTTGGCCGCCATGGGAAGGTCGCTGGGGGTTTATCGGTGTGGGGGTAGCCGGCCACGCGGCGCACGGCGGTGCACGGCGGAGCGCGGCGGCCCGTGCGCGCGTGGCCTGCTGCTGTGCGCACACTGTTTTGTGCTGCTGCCGCAGCTGCTGTGTGCTGGGCCGGCCTGGCCGGGCACGACGATGGCGGCGGGGCTTCGTCGGCGGCGGGGGTGGCCGCGGCAGCGGTCGCCGGTGGCGGGGGTGTTTGATGGTGGTGTCGATGGTGTAGTTGATGGTGGTGTTGGTGTGTGGTCTTGAATGGTGAGGTTGGTGGAGTGGTGTTGATGGAGAATAGGAGGAGGAAGATGGAGTCCGGCCATGGGAGGGAGAGGGCTTCCGGCCATGGGGTCGGCCATGGCATGGTGTATTGGTGATGGTGTACTGTTGGTTGAGTGTAGAGAGGAGAGAGAGAAAGTGAGTTGTGTGGGTGTGTATATATATATATTATATAGAAAGTGAATGAGAAAGAGAGAATAGAGATATTTAGAGTGAGAGAGAGATGGAGATGAGGGTGTGCTACTCGGGTACAAGGGGGGTTTGAATGCTGATGTGAGAGGGTGAGGGAGAGTTGTGTGTATAGAAGTGAAGAGAGAGAGGGAGAGATATTAGTATATATGATATATATATATATATATATATATATATATATATATATATATTTTATATATATATATATATATATATATATATATATATATATATATATATATATATATATATATATATATATATATGTGTGTATATATATATATATACAAGGGAGAGAAATAGATATTTAAAAATAGGAAAAAGTGAAAATTTATGTGGGGTGTTTGGGTAGTCACGAGAGGACAACATGGGGCTTGGGTTCGGGTTCGGTCGAGCCGGGTCAGATCAAAATCGGACATGGTGCAATATTTAAATTAAAATAGGTATTTATGATCATGGGAAAATAAGTGGCATGTGGGGGCTCAAATAAATGGGACACAAGTGTCAGGCGGGTAGTAGGCTTCATGTGGACCATGTCCATATTTGGGGTCGACTAGGTTGGGTCGATGTCGGGTCCCAAAATTAAATTGAAAGTTAAATCAGGTTTTACGGTAGATAATTAATTGGCCTAAATTGACCCGAAAGTTGTGCGAAGGAAATAAAGCACAAAATGGAGTGTCTGAGTGGGACACGAAGGTCATGGGTGAAGAGCGTCTCGAGTAGATCAGGCATGACAAGTTGGTTTCAAGAAAAAGACTAGTCTGGTGCTCCTAGATTAAGAGTCATGGTAACGTGCTTATGAGGATCAAGGAAAAGAGTGGGAAATCAATTATTAATTAAATGGTCTAAATTGACCCGAACTTGCGCGAAGCAAAAAGAGTACAAGGGAGCAAGTTCGAGTGGGACACGATATATCAACATGAAGATAATCTCGTCTACTACAAACTTCAAGAAAAAAGTTTTCAGAGACTGGCATCCCTGATGCTCTAGAATTCCAAGTCACGGTAAAGATCATTTAATGATCAAAATTAATTAAATAAAATGAATTATCGAGAATAAATTATTTAGAAAAAATTCAAAAATAAATCTCGGAAATTCAGGGGGCTTACAAGATTGGCTACAACCCTTAGGTTCTCTCTTGCCCACAAATGATTTTACTGTTTCATACATCATGCCTTCTATATCTCGGTCGCATCAATCATGTTGCAAGTTCGAGCGTCAATGCGGTTGCATGCCTCAATACGCTTCGGCATTCCAAGCCTCAATGCGTTCAAGCGAAGCTCTACCGCGAGCAGACCAATCCCTGAACCTGCTAGCAAACTAGTGGGGGATTAGTACTTTCGTCCTCGCTGTACTGATCAAAGACCCACTTAACAAACCGACATTTAGTATTGTATTGATTCATGCAAACATACAATTTGGTTCTCTTTCTATGTTCTCCTTAGGATGAGTTCATGGCATATTCGAAGACTGTAAAGCATGTTATCATGGCAAGCATGTTATTCGATTCGCATAAGAAAACATGCAACCAATAGCAAATCTCGTGTTGTTTCGTGACTTCTTACCAATATCGACGCACTCGCCCTTGTACCGACGCAAGGTGAATACGCCTATCAGCTTTCCCTGTCATGTTATAAGTGCCCTCTATTCAGGATCTATATGTGCACGATATGAGTGTACCTTGTACTATCGACCCATCGCCCTTAACTATAAGAAGGTCACTAGCTTTCTGGGCTAGAATGGACTTATGTTTCTCAAATCGAATATGTAAGACGATGATCACCCTGTTGCGATTGCTAACCTAAACAATCAGAGGACCCCCAAAATACTTGGTAAGTGGCTTATCACATTCAATAGCAGGTCGCTAACCGTCTATATGAAGTGCACCAACAATACCAACTTTATCTAATATCCTTCCTCGGTCGAACGATCCCAGCGCCCTGGTGTACACGTTCGAGGGATGTCGTGCACAGGCTTATTCTTATCTTTATGTCCATTTGACCATGCAACGCATCTTATCTTTCATACAACCAAGCAAGTTTGCCTATCTCTACTTCAATTGGCACAATGCCCCAATATTCTCAACGAACGCCCGAAGGCCATGAACATTTCAAAGGCACCATGCCGCATCGACAGCTATGTCACATCCATGCCACAACCGTTCTCTTCTCAACGGAGCCATCTTTTGTACTCTCGTTCAACTGCGCACCCATTGATAGGGTATTCAACGTTCTATAGCTCATGCACTGAGGCACTCGCGCTGATATAGTCTTTCAATGTTCTAGCATTCTAACTCGTGCACGAGACACGAATAACTTGTGCCCTAAGGCACTCGTCGATACAGTTATCCCATATTCTTATGGCTTGCGCACCGAGATGCTTGCCTTTACGATATTCAATATTCCGTAGCGACTCATACATTTGCTATACGATTCATTTCAACTGTTCTATCAAGTATTTGACACGCACTATATTTATCTTTCTATCGAGCCACGCCCGTGGCGTCGATAAGTCAACTCAGCATGCAATTATATATATTTTTACTTTGGCATGAAGGAGTAGGAAAGAGAAGTCAATGTCCTCCCACCTTGAGTCGATACGCCTTGTCGTTTAGCCGAGCCGATGCGACTCGATTTTATAATTTTGTTGCATGGCCAACTCTCCTGACTTAGCCATTCGAGCACTTCGGGCTTCATTGAATTATACGTCCGATTTGGCTTACCGTGCCAACGCCTTAGTCCGTCGCAAGGCGACGATTGGTTTCGCGAACCCTTTTCTAAATAAGATAAAATGTCGACCTCTAATATTTCAGCGTAAACGTATAGCCTGCACATGAAACCAACTAAAATCAATACTTGCATCGATTCAGACTTGCACCTTGGTCGATTCGATTTCTTAGAATCTTCGAGCCGTCTCAACGCACTTATCCTTCGGGGCAATGCGGCTATGCGGCACTTTGCATCGATTCAACTCGATGCATTCTTTGGGACAATGGTTTCAGAATTTATATGTGACTTATGGTTTCAGTTATACTTGGGTGCTCTCGATCTTCTTTGCATGTTTTCTATACTTGGCCTAAATTGCAACGACTTGACTTAACCACTAGTTGGCATTGAACTAGTGACTTGGACTTGAGCATGATAATTCTAGGCTTTGAATCAGAATTTGACATGAACATGATAATGTGATCTACCTTGACATGATAACTCTTGATAGTGGCCCGTCGAGGCGCACTCTTGATAAGCAACCTTGACATGAAAATTCTTGATAGTGGTCCATTGTGACGCACTCTTGACATGATAAGTAACCTGACATGACATGATAATCTTGAACGCTGTTGCGATAGCTACCTGGACTTGCTAAGTAACTCTTGTCTTGACACTGTGGTTGATTCTCTTGGTTGTGCCTGTACAAGCTACATGTCTCGTCTTGCATCATGCCTAGGACATGGATTTCTGATTACCACGGTCAGAAATTCATACTGAATCTGACTAGGGTAATAACTAGATTGATCAAGTAGTTCATAAAGAGATTTCTCAGCTACAGACAGTCCTGTTATCTGGGCACTTTAATAGGACTTATAGCCTGCCGTCGAGTAGGGCACATTTCCAGCACACTGTCATATGTTGCACCCCCAAGTCACCTAATCCAACTCTCTCAACTTGCAACTGGATAACCTGAATTAAGTCTGCAGGGCTTGTGGCTGTTGAAATATCTCATTATATCTTGTTAGTAATTAGGCTTGTGATAATCTTAGTTAGTTAAAAGTATCAAGCCGTACTTGTTGCTTGGCCGTGATTGATGGATGGAGTCTAGTCTTGTCTAGACAGTGCCAGTTCAGGATTACTTTAGCACATTACTTTTATGCTTTACTCTTGTCGATAAATGAGTGGAGACTAAGCTCTGTTCAGGTGAAGGGTTACTGTAAGCCCTCTGAATTTTAGGGCAATTTTAAAATTTTCTAAATAAATTATTTTCGATAAGTGTTTTATTATTTAATTATTTTTGATCATTAATGTACCTTTCCATGACTTTGACTTCTGGAGCGTTAGGGATACCAATCTCTGTAAACTCTCTTCACGAGTTTTGAAGTAGACAAGATTATCTTCGTTTTGATATATCGTGTCCCACTTGAACTCGTTCCCTTGTGCTCTTTTTGTATCGCGCAACTTCGGGTCAACTTAGACCAATTAACCGTTGAATAATTATTCCCACTTTTATTTTTGATCTTCGTTTGCACGTTACCGTGACTTTTAATTTAGGAGCACCAGACCAGTCGTTTTTTCAGAACCAACTTCTCATGAATGATCTACTCGAGACGCTCTTCACCCATGACCTTCGTGTCCCACTCAGACACTCTATTTTGTGCTTCAATTTCTTCGCACAACTTCCGGGTCAATTTAGGCCGATTTATTTTCTACCGTGAAACCTGATTTAATTTCCAATTTAATTTCGGGACCCGACCTCGATCCAACCTAGTCGACCCAAAGTATGGACGTGGCCCACACGAAGCCTACTACCAACATGGCGCTTGTGTCCCATTTATTGGAGTCCCTGCATATTATTTATTTACCCATGATCATACATACCTATTTAATTCAATTATTGCACCCAGTCCGATTTCGACCCGACCCGGCTCGACCGAACCCGAACCCAAGCTCCATATTGTTCTCCCATGACTGTCCAAATACCCCACACAATATTTCTTCTTTTTCCTATTTTGAAAATATCTCATCTCTCTACTTTTCAAATATCCCACATATTTATATATATACATATATATATAAATATCTCCCTTTCTCTCTCCTCCTTAAAACACTCACACACACCACCTCACCCTTGCCATCACCAGCAAGAACACCCCCCATTTAGCCGACTTCACCCCCCCTCTCTCTTCAAATATCTTTCTCTCTCTCTCTACTATTCTCACACTCTCTCTTTATATTATTACACACACACAAATATAAACTCAACTCTCTCCCTCTTTCCTTACACCATGCAAACCACCACCACAGCCCCCACTCCTCCCTAGTCGACAGCCAAACTCCCCACCTCCATCTTCTTCTCCTCCTCCTCTTCTTCATCACTCTTCATCACCTTCACCATCATACTCACTACCACCACCATCAACTACTTCATCACCATCACCACCATGCAAACCACCACCACACCATCATCACCAACAACCCCACCGCCGTACGCCACCGGGCCTCTGCCACCGCCGGCGACCGCGCCGCTCACCGTGGCCCCGCTTGGCCTGTCATCGCACAGCCATGGCTGTACAGCAGCACGCATAGTACACGCAGCAGCAGCGCGCGCGTGAGCCGCATGGCATCCGGCCATCCGCCGCCGTGCCACCACCGCGCGTGGCGCCATCGCACGGCGGTCGTGGACCCTCCCCTGGCCAAGTGCACCCCCGACGAACTCCCCCTTGCTGCCTCCGTCGTCTCCGACGCGGGAAATAGGCGATTCGTGCATTTACGTCGAAATCCTGCCGTGACGCGCGATTTCAACTTCAGAATTCGCGTCTCGGGACAGCGACTTCGCGCAGATTTTCTGGTCAATCCGACCGTTGGATCGGCAAACTCTTTGCTCCATCGCAATCTCGGTATATCCATCTTCACTCTTTTCGATTTTCATCCGTTAATTTCGTCGTTTGATACCTCAAAGCTGGCCACCAAGTTGACGTTTTAAATTAAACTATTTTTGGACAGTTTCATGACGCCAACTTTGCGGGTTCGTATCTTCGTCGTCGTAGCTCCGTTTTGAGCGCTACCAGTTCCTGTGCACAGCTGGTATAACCCTCTTCCTGCCTTCTTTAAGTTTCGTTTCATTTTAAGCATGTTCGGTTGGTCGAATTCGACGCCAAAGTTGGCCGTCCGAATTCTTTAATTTGCACTTGTAAAATTCCATTTTTGAACCCGGGACTCCAAATTCAATTTCTGACACCACCAGTAGACTCGTGGCATCGTTCTGGCATGTTTTCATATAAAGTTTGCTTGATTTGGAGAACGTGGGTCCTGGCACGTATTTCGGTGCAAAGCGGGTCCCACATTCTGAGTCAACGGGTCACTTTGAGATCGGCTCATCGGAATCCAATTCCGGATATACCGTTGAGTTCGTATCGTCATTATGGACTCGTTGACATATAATTTACTGAGTTTTTAAGACATTTGCTTCGGCACGCATTTCGGTGCAAACCGGATACCAAGTGTCCGCGTCAACGTATCATTTTGAGATCGGCACATCAGAATCCTATTTCGGACATACCGTTGGGTTCGTATCATCATTCTGGATTCGTGGACATATAATTTGCTAGGTTTTGTAGACTTCTATCTCGACACATTTTTCGGTGCAAAGTGTGTCCAACGGCGGACATCATTTTGATCCGAAATTACTATTTTGCCCCTGTATCTAAATTAGACTTATGGGTAGGCTATCCTAGCTAATTTGACCGTTCTGGACACGTTGGTGATATTTATTTTATCATCCGACAACATCTGTAGATTTTTCTTATGTATTATCCTTAATTTATAATTTTTTCAGAAATTATTACTTTTTGTTTTTGAATTTTTATATATATTTTAATTTCTGTAAAAATTTGGGAAAAATTATATTTAAATACTATGTTAATTTAGATAATTTATTATAATTTTTCCAGTATTTAATAAGTACTTTTGGTATTTTATAAAAATGGGAAAACAGAATTCATTTTCAGTATATTTATGTTTGCTGATTTTTAATAATTATTTATGAGTGTTTATAAATTCCAGAAAAATTAGTATAAATTTCTATAATTAACAAGGATCATTTTGATACTTTATTTTATGTATATTTAAGCTTTTTGTCTATCTCAAAAATTGTTGGAACTCAGTGTACAGTTTGATTTATTTATTGAGTAGTTACGACTTGCAAGTTTTGTGTTGATTTGGGTTATTGTAGTATTGGACCTCACCCCCTACACTAGTGTAAAGGCCCTAGAAAATTTGTTTGGATATAGTGTTACTCCACATTAGACTTTTATGCTAGGTGCCCACTTAGCTAGTATCCAGTCAGGAGTCGTGTCACACCACTAGTATAATATTGAACATAGCTTAGAACTGAGTTTGTATATCATTATTGACAGGACACCAGGCATCTATATCTTTGTACTAGTATTCTTGCTTTGCTCGAGGCAAGTACATCTATAAACTCATTTACTGTCTTTTAATGCTAGAACATGTATTAACCCTGTTAAAATACTGATCCTTGAAGTAGCGAGTTAAATCTTCACATGTTGTATTACTTTCAGTACTTGCCATGCTTAGGACAGTTCTTATATCTTCACATGCTTCTCACTGGTTCTCAGTACATGTTTCACTATGCTTTATACTGCTATCAGTACCTACCGTATTTTATACCGATCCCAGTATCTCTCACATGTTTTATATCGTTCTTGTATCTCTCACATGTTATATATGGATTATGGAGAAACTGACAGTCGAGTACGTGATCACGCCCCCCTCATAGTAGCGAGCGAGGTCGCATTTTATATGCATACCTTGTCGTAGGCCATTATCCGGCATTTCTGTACGGATGTACACCTATGCCTGTAGACTTGTACGGAAGTACATTTTATTACATGTGCCCCCAGCACATTGTACACCTATTGATCGATCACGTACCTGCTCCAGTTTTAAATATTACATATACATCTGTCTTTATGACATATGTATCCTTGCCATGATAGATTATGAGATATACCATGATTCCAGATATGCCATGTTCCTTATGTTACTATGATACGGTGATTCCAGTCATACCATGATCCCAGTTGTACCATGAGGCCATGTTTCCAGTATTTTCTGTTTTATAGACTTATCACACCATGTTTCTTATTGTACATCTCTTTCATTATATATTCAGTACTTTAGTTGTAGAGGTTGTACTTGCTCCCGTCCTGACAGGATAACGTTGTAGGTATACTTTTCGAGAAGGAAATGCTATGTGATTCATATTATGGCACTGATTTTGAGGACCTGGCCTTAGCTCCAGAAGAGGCCCCAGCGGGGAACCTTGCTTAGTTATTTCATGTGTTTTGAGACTTAGATTTTGGTCTGTACTTATATTTGGATACTGGACTTTGTCTCCAGTTAGATACTTATAAAGTGTATTATTAAGTCTGTGCTTATGTTACCTTCGCTTATAGATGCTGTGTTGTGATGAACTTTAAATATGATATTAGAACTGTTAGCAGCTTAGATCCTTTATTGTCTATTCTTAGAACAGCTTACTACGCTTTAATCAAGCGTAGGCTGGACATGACTCGACCCGACCCAACAATTTGGGTAACGGGTCGTGACAGTTACAACCCCGGTCCTTGTTTGGTTTACGGGTTGTAACTTGGTAACCGGAATAGTTCCTTAGTTATCTTATCGTTTATCATCCTGATTTTCTTAACCCATGTCTTTCATTATCAATTATGTCTAATATGCTGATTTTAGTTCTTAAGTGAAGCCTCTCTTGTGGCACTTGCTCTTTCTGGGGTCCGACCCAGCTGGTTTTGTATGGCCAGATTTCGGAGTAGCTCCCGAGGATCTTCCAGCCTTTCAGCCAGATGGTGAACACTAGACGCAACCCTGGCAACGAGTGGGTTTCTTTTGCTTTCTCACTCTATTGTAAATTATTCTTTTGAGGCGTTTAGCCGCCGAGCAAGTGTTAGCTCGTGTTAAAATTTTATTTTTGTCTGCCTAAGGGCTGTAACATGAATGAAAAATCTTAGGGTTGGTCATGTATGACTTAAACTCTTGCTAGTCTTCGTATTTTGTACGACTAGCTTCACGATCATCTGAATATATAATGTTTGGGATGCCTTACTTTGTATGTCTAATGATCTTACATCTTGTAACAATTACTTTCTTGCTTAAGATTGAGACACTAGGCTTGTTCTTGACCATAAGTGACTGTTGGCTTGTAGATAAACCCTCATGCTTCTAGACAGCCATGACCATATTGCGAGGTGGAATTTACTTCAAGGTACGTAGCTGGCTGTGTCTGTCCCCCGCTCTCCAGTATTCTGGTTCTGGGACATGACACGGTTTAAGTGGTGGCCCATGAAGGTCTTGTAAATCAAGATGTGTGGGGATTTTACCGAATAGATGTCTCAATCAGCACTCGCCCTTGATCTCTACTCGCGTCTCTAATCTTTCTGAAATCTTGACCTGATCACATGCTTATATCCTCGATCTATTTTGGTCCTTTCTTATTGTTTTCTATGTCATTTCTTTACTGGCATTGTTCCTGGTCCTGCTGATCGGCCCGACGGAGCACCTCCAGTAAACCAGCAACAACCTGGGGACCAAGCCCAGCACTCTGGAGCAGCTTTTCGAGTCATGTATTCTGGGAACCCAGAGCCCCCGGTTCAGCCAATCCAGCCTGCAGAGCCTGACAATGGAACCCTGGTGGGACTCATCCAAAAATTGCTTGCATCACAAGATCGTCGAGGCGATGCCCTACACCAGATAGTACAAGATGCTATGGAAAGAGTTGGTTATCAAGGGAAAAATACAACCAACAACTTCAAGCGCCTGAACCCTCCTTTCTTTAAGGGAACTGAAGATGCTATTGCTGATGATGCATGGCTTCAGGACACAGAGGTTATCCTGGAAGCAGCTAGGATTCCTGAGGATGAGAAGTTGGCCGTTGTGCGCCTGCAATTATTAGACTTAGCCCGCACCTGGTGGGCGATGCTAGCAGTGGGTTTGGCAATGCTTGTCTTATGGACGGTATTCAGCGACAAGTTCCAGACCAAGTACTTTGACGCAGTAGCTCGGTATGATCTGCAGACGAGATTCACTAATCTCAAGCAGATGGGAAGGACGGTCGATGGATATGCGGCCGAGTTTTTTAGACTTAGTCGGTTTGCTTCCACCTTGGTGGCAACCGAATTGGACCGAGCACAGCGATTCCAGCAAGGACTCCACCTAGAGATCATTATATCAGTGGAGCAGTTTGAGCACCATACATTTGATGCCGTCTTACGAGCAGCGAAGAGGCATGAATATACTTCGCGGAGGATTGTAGATAGAAGCGGATGACGAAAGAGGTCTCATGGGCAGATGTCCCAGTCATCAGCTCCAGTCCCAGCAGCAAGGGCTTTGACTATTATAGCTCCTAGGAGGGCGACCACAGTTTTGTCGGTTCAGCACTCGACACCGACGTATCCTCAGCAACAAAAGCAGAAGCAGTCTTCCGCAATAGGCTGCTCTCATTGTGGGAAGCCAGGACATGTAGTATCAGAATGTCGTAGAGCACATGAATTGTGCTTGGCTTGTGGGGCACCGGATCACAAGATAGGGTCATGTCCGAATAGAGCCAGTTCATCGTCATCAAACCTAACCAGTCCATCGGTTAGGGGTCCAGCACCAGTGCAGCAGCAGTACCAGCCTCCGAGGCCATTGCCGCCTCAGGCTCAATAGTATGTCCAAGCTCAGATTCAAAACCGACAGAGAGATTTCCAGCAGAGGGGACCAGCAACAAGAGGACAAGGTCAGGCTATGGCTCTGACGGTAGAAGAAGAATTGGCATCAGGTGAGGTGGTGGCAGATACCATTCTCGTCAACTCTTTTCCAGCATCAGTATTATTTGATTCGGGTGCATCGCATTTATTTATGTCTGTACGATTCGCAACACGGATAGGACTGGAGCCCGAGTCATTATCAGTAAGGCTCAATATACTTATTGGTAACGGTCTTGTGGGGGGTAGATAGAGTCTATTCCTCGTGTCGAATCGTAGTTAGCGGTAGAGAGTTTCCCGCTAGATTGATAGAATTTATGATGGCCGACTATGATGTAGTCCTATGAATAGATTGGTTGAAGGATCAATACGCAAGAATAGACTACCATATTGACAGGATTATTTTTGGTATTCTAGGCGAACCAGAGTTTTTATTTTCCAGAGGCTAAGTAGAACCTTCTCCACCAGTATTGCGGATGGCAAAAGTAGAAGTAGTTCAATTTTCCAGAATAGTATAAGAGTTCCCTGATGTGTTTTCCGAAGAGCTTCAGGCATGCCTCCAGAGAGAGAAATAGAGTTCACCATTGATTTGATTCCAGGAACGGCACCGGTGTCAGAGAGAGTCTACATAATGGCACCATCAGAGTTGGAGATCCTGTATAAGATGATTGAAGAACTCAGAACCAAGGGATTCATTCGTGCTAGTGGATCACCTTGGGGAGTCCCGATGCTTCTTGTGAAAAAAGAATGGTACGTCAAGATTATGTGTTGATTATCGTACCTTGAATTTGTAACAATCAAGAACAGATATCCCCTACCAAGGATAGAAGATTTATTTGATCAACTCAGTGGGGCAGTAGTATTCTCAAAGATTAACTTGCGGTCAGGGTACCATCAGATCAGAGTCAGAGAGCAAGACAACCCGAAGACAGCATTCAGATCAAGGTATGAACATTGGGAGTTCCTTGTTATGCCATTCGGAGCGACCAATGCGCCAGCGGTATTCATGGATCTCATG
Source organism: Iris pallida (assembly GCA_029216955.1). Lineage (NCBI taxonomy): Eukaryota > Viridiplantae > Streptophyta > Magnoliopsida > Asparagales > Iridaceae > Iris > Iris pallida. The sequence continues at coordinate 3,649,787 of JANAVB010038020.1, read as the reverse complement.
AATCGTATCTTCATGCCCTATTTGGACCAGTTCATGATAGTATTTATAAATGACATCTTAGTCTATAGCAAGAGTGAAGCAGAGCATGAGCAGTATCTCCGAATAGTCCTTCAGATTCTTCGAGAGCACCAATTGTACGCGAAGTTCAGTAAGTGCGAATTTTGGCTTGATCACATTTCGTACTTAGGTCACATCATCACCAGAGGTGGAGTGGAAGTAGACCCCCAGAAGATAGTGGCTATAGAGACATGGCTAGTACCTAGCACTGTCGCAGAAGTTCGGAGTTTCCTAGGATTGGCCGACTATTACCGGCAGTTTGTGTCAGACTTTGCTCGAATTTCAACACCATTGACGCAGTCAACCCGCAAGGATGTACAGTTTACCTGGACAGCAGAGTGTCAGAGTTCATTCGAAAAGTTGAAGCAAAGATTGATGACGGTCCCCATTCTTACGCTTCCAGATGGGACGGGAGGATTTTCAGTTTATTATGATGCTTCCGGCAGATGATTGGGATGCGTCTTGATGTAGCATGGTAAGGTAGTAGCTTATGCGTCACATCAGTTTCGTGATCATGAGAAAAATTATCCAACCCATGACTTGGAGTTAGTATCGGTGGTTTTCGCGCTTAAGTTGTGGAGGCATTATTTGTATGGAGATTGGGTGAAGATTTTCACCGACCACAGAAGTCTTAAGTATGTGTTTACCCAGAAGGATCTCAATATGCATCAGAGAAGATGGCTAGAGTTACTAGTGGATTATGACATCAACCTGCAGTATCATCCTGGGAAGGCCAACGTAGTTGCAGATTCGTTGAGTAGAAGAGCAGGAGCTTATTTTCTAACAGCACAGCCAGAGTTATTAGCTGATCTTTAGAAGATGGGAATAGAAGTAGTTCTTCCTACCAATGTGGCATTGATGGCTAATATACAAGTTCAGTCTAGTATAGTCGAGAGAATCAAGATAGCTCAATCAGCTGATTCTAAGCTTCAGCGGCTTAGGGTAGAATGTGAAACAGAACGAAGACCAGAGTTATACATTCACGAAGATTGTACACTCCGACATGGAAGGCGTCTTTGTGTACCTAGTAGTGATATCAGGCAAGAAATCATGACAGAGATTCACAGTTCACAGTATTCGATTCATCCTGGTGGTACGAAGATGAATCGTGATATCCGTCAATATTTCTGGTGGAATAACATGAAGAGGGAGATAGCCCGGTTTGTCTCTCGTTGTTTAGTTTGCCAACAAGTTAAGACTGAACATCAGAGACCAGCTGGACTTCTTCAACCTTTACCGATCCCAGAATAAAAATGGGAGCACATTACCATGAATTTTGTATCTGGGTTACCTAAATCCCTAGTTGAAAGAGATGCTATCTGGGTTTTTGTTGACAGACTCACCAAGGTAGCTCATTTTTTCCCTTTCAGGATTGGTCAGTCGACGGATCAGCTGGCAGAGATGTATCTCAGGCAGATAGTCAGGTTGCATGGAGTACCAGTCAGTATTGTATCCGATAGAGATTCAAGATTTATATCACACTTTTGGCGGAGTCTTCAAGAGAGCTCGAGGACTCGTCTCAAGTTCAGTTCAGCTTATCATCCGCAGACAGATGGTCAGTCAGAACGCATGATACAAACTCTTGAAGATATATTACGCGATCATGTACACTCGACTTCGGTAGTTCGTGGGAAGATCACCTGCATCTCGTGAAGTTCTCCTATAACAACAGTTTTCAGGCCAGTATCCAGATGTCACCCTTTGAGGCCTTATATGACAGAAAGTGCAGATCTCTGTTAGCATGGGATGATGTCGGCGAGAGACGGATGCTTGGTCCAGAGACGATTATGCAGACTATTGAGGTAGTCAGACAAGTCATAGATCATCTTCGAGTTGCGCAAGATAGCCAGCGTCATTGGACCTATTCTCATCGGCGTCCTCTTGAGTTTTCTATCGGCGACCACGTATTTGTTAGGATCTCGCCTACCCGTGGCGTCATTCGATTCTACATACGAGGAAAGCTTAGTCCTAGGTATATAGGGCCATTTGATATTCTCGAGCGAGTAGGTGATGTGTCATATCGTCTCGCTCTTCCACCGTCGTTACGTGAGGTACATGACGTATTCCATGTATCCCAATTGCGACGGTACATCCCAGATCCGAGCTATATCCTTGATCATTCAGAATTGATTTTTGGTACCAACCTTTCGTATGAGGAAGGACCCGTATCCATATTGTACCGAAGGAAAAAGATACTCAAGAATAAGACAATTAGTTTAGTCCGTGTTGTTTGGGGTCATCACTCTTTGGGTGAGTCAACCTGGAAACGTGAGGATGATATCCGGTCACGATACCCCTACCTGTTTGACTCATAAGGTATAATGTCTTCCTTATGTCTTATGCCTTTACTTCCTTGCTTGTATGAATGATTCTTGGTTGACTGCTAGTTATAGATTGCCAATATTAGTATAGCTTGCCCCGACACCTCTAGCCTCTTGATTAAATTTCGAGGACAAAATTTTTAAAGGTGGGTAGAGTTGTCACTCTCGTTTTTTGTTGTACGTATTTTCAGTATACGTATACGGATTTCTGACATTTGTTAGGTGGACCGTAAATAGACTTGTCTTGCTTAGCCTAGTCTTGGTTTAATCTTAACTTAGTTTATTTTAATTTGGTTCGGTTCAATTTGACTTAGCTTGGCTTGGTTTGTTTTGGTTTGAGATGGAGAGATTTTGTATAAAAACCAACTCCTTCTCTCTCCTCCATTATTTACATTTACTTTTTCATCTTCTTCATTTACTCCTCCCACCTACCAAGCCCTAGGCAAGTGCAACTTGCTTCATGATGGATTTCAAGTTTTATTATTCCATTCTCTTCCTTACTTGATTCTAAGCCTCTTTAGAACTTGACATTTTTGGGTTTGATGGATGAATTCTTGTAGATCTAAGTTTGTAACTTTTTCGGTTTTCCTTGATTTTGATCTCTGAAACTTGGTTATTTTTGAGATCTAATGGTTCTATGTTGTAGAAAATTCAAATCTACCCAATTTTGGCTTTTGAACCGCTTAATTTCGACTTCGTATGAGAAAGTTATGTCATTTTCGTGTTCATGGGTTCCTCACTCCTTTTGGTGCTGTCGGGACGATGAACAGTGCCGCACGCAACTTGCGCACCGTGCGCCGTGCTTGCGCACAACGTGCGTTGTGGGCATTTTTGCTCGCACGTGCAGCACAACTTGCGCGCTGCGTGCCGCGCTGCCGCGCAACGTGCGCCGTGGGCATTTTTGCTTGCACGCGCAGCGCAACTTTCGCGCCGCGTGCAATTTTCTGCCGCACAATGTGCGCCGTGCTTGTGCGCATCGTGCGCCGTGGGTAGTTTTGCTCGCGCGTGCAGCGCAACTTGCGTGCCACGCACCGTGGGCAATTTTCTGTCGCGCAACGTGCGCCGTGCTTGCAAGCAACGTGCGCCGTGGGCAGTTTTGCTCGTGCACCAGTGCGCAAATCACTCCAAATGACTGTTTTTGCCCGTTTGAGATATTTTGTAGCTAAAATCTTGAAAAAATTAAAACATGAAAGTTGTAGATCTTTGTCTTAGCTTCAAGAATCTTCATGTCTCACTTTAATCAGAATTCATATGTGACTTATGGTTTCAATTACACTTGGGTGCTCTTGATCTTCTTTGCATGTTTTCTATACTTGGCCTAAATTGCAACGACCCGACTTAACCACTAGTTGGCATTGAACTAGTGACTTGGACTTGAGCATGATAATTCTAGGCTATGAATCAGAACTTGATATAAACATGATAATGTGATCTACCTTGACATGATAATTCTTGATAGTGGCCCGTCGAGGCGCATTCTTGATAAGCAGCCTTGACATAAAAATTCTTGATAGTGGTCCGTTGTGACACACTCTTAACATGATAAGTAACCTGACATGACATGATAATCTTGAACGCTGTTGCGACAGCTACCTGGACTTGCTAAGTAACTCTTGTCTTGACACCGTGGTTGATTCTCTTGGTTGTGCCAGTACAAGCTACATGTCTCGTCTTGCATCATGCCTAGGACATGGATTCCTGATTACTACGGTCAGGAATTCATACTGAATCTGACTAGGATAATAACTAGATTGATCAAGTAGTTTATAAAGAGATTTCCCAGCTACAGACAGTCCCGTTATCTGGACGCTTTAATTGGACTTGTAGCCTGCCGTTGAGTAGGGCACATTTACAGCATACTGTCATGTGTTGCACCCCCAAGTCACCTAATCCAACTCTCTCAACTTGCAACTGGATAACTTGGATTCAGTCTGCAGGACTTGTGGCTGTTGAAATATCTCATTGCATCTTGTTAGTAATTAGGCTTGTGATAACCCTAGTTAGTTAGAAGTATCAAGCTGTACTTATTGTTTGGCCGTGATTGATGGGTGGAGTCTAGTCTTGTCTAGACAGTGCCAGTTCAGGATTACTTTAGCACATTACTGTTATGCTTTACTCTTGTCGATAAATGAGTGGAGACTAAGCTCTGTTCAGGTGAAGGGTTACAACCCCGATCCTTATTTGGTTTACGGGTTGTAACTTGGTTACCGGAATAGTTCCTTAGTTATCTTATCGTTTATCATCCTGATTTCCTTAACCCATGTCTTTCATTATCAATTATGTCTTTATGTGCTAATATGCTGGTTTTAGTTCTTAAGTGAAGCCTTCCTTGTGGCACTTGCTCTTTCTGGGGTCAGACCCAGCTGGTTTTGTATGGCCAGATTTCGGAGTAGCTCCCGAGGATCTCCCAGCCTTCCAACCGGATGGTGAACACTAGACGCAACCCTGGCAACGAGTGGGTTTCTTTTGCTCTCCCACTCTATTGTAAATTATTCTTTTTAGGCGTTTAGCCGCCGAACAAGTGTTACCTCGTGTTGAAACTTTATTTCTGTCTGCCTAAGGGCTGTAACATGATTGACAAATCCTAGGATTAGTCATGTATGACTTAAACTCTTGCTAGTCTTCGCATTTTGTACGACTAGCTTCATAATCATCTGAATATGCAATGTTTGGGACGCCTTACTTTGTATGTCTGATGATCTTACATCTTGTAACAATTACTTGCTTGCTTAAGATTGAGACACTAGGCTTGTTCTTGACCATAAGTGACTGTTGGCTTGTAGATAAACCATCATGCTTCTAGACAGCCGTGATCGTATTGCGAGGTGGGATTCACTTCAAGATACGTAGCTAGCTGTGTCTGTCCCCTGCTCTCCAGTATTCTGGTTCTGGGGCGTGATACGCGGGTACTTCAATGAGTACGTTTTCTTATTCAGATGTCCATCATAAAACTGAATTTACCAAATATATTATTGTTGATGAACTTCCATTCACTTCGGGTGAAAGTGAATCTTTATATGATTATGCCACAATTTCTTTAAATTTCTGTTTTAGTAAAGTTACTGGAAGCGCTGCTAGAAAAGAGGCTAAGAGACTCTTTAAAAAAATGAGAGTTGCTTTAAAACAAACATTTTCGCATGTTAGTAAAATATCTATTACTTCTGATATTTGGACAAATAAACAAAATTATGTTTATATTTATGTCATGGCACACTACATAGATTTACAATGGATGTTGCAAAAGCGCATCGTCTGTTTAAAAACTTTGGAATTTCCACACACGGGCTCTATAATTGCAACTTATATTTCAAAACACCTGCGTAATTTTGATATTCACAATAAAATATTATCTGTATCTTTTGATAATGCTAGTAATAATACTTCTATTATAAATTCATTGCAGTTACTCTTTCAGCATATTTTGGAAGGTAGATTATTGCATGTTAGGTGTGCTTGCCACATTATTAACTTAGTTATAAAAGAATGCCTTGAATTTTTTAGTACACATTTAGAGACTTTTAGAAATTGTTTACACAACTTGAACACGTCTCCAAGTAGGCAACAAGTTTTTAAAGTCACATGTGCACATTTTAGTATTCGTTTTAGAAGATTTGTTAAGGATGTACCACATAGATGGAATTCAACATATTTAATGTTGAAATCCGCAATTCTCTTTAAGGATGCTATTACATATTTTTGTAACATGGATCCTATTTTTGAATATCAAGTAACTGAAGATGATTGGGTAGTTGCTTCTTCTATATGTGAACTTTTAGAAACTTTTTACAAAGCTACATGTACTCTTTCTGGTGTTTATTATCCTACTTCTTGTTTAGCTTTACGGAAATTTTGTAACATGTCTTACTTGTTTTCTAAATATAGAAATGTTCAAAATTTTGACTATGTTGTAAAGAGAATGTAAGCTAAATTCACTAAATATTCGGGTGATGTACCTCTTTTATATTGTTTGTCTTCCATTTTTGATCCTACGATCAAATTAGAGGGTGTAGAGGCTTTGTTAGATGACTATGCAGAAAACATGGAACTTGGACTTGAAAATAGAACTAAAGGTAGTGTTGGAAAGATTAGTAATGCTTTATGAAGAAAATATTGTGTCGACCCGACCAACTCAAGCGAGTACTAGTAGTAGCTTAGGCTTAGTCGACCACGCCAGTCGTATACTAAAAAGGAAGAAACAAAGACACTCTTCCAACCCACTCAAGAGTTGTCTTTATATTTAAGTTCTTATGAAGAAGAAGATGAATCTTCAAATTACTTCTCATTTTAGAATGGTGGAAAAAACACGACAAAAGATTTTCTATACTTTCTACAATAGCACGTGATCTACTAATGGTCCCGGTGTCCACGGTAGCATCGAAGTCTTATTTTAGTGCAGGATCAAGGATTTTGAGCGTAAAGAGGAGCCGGTTGAAGCCAGATATCTTGGAAGCTTGTGTATGTGTTCAAGATTGAATTTTAGCAGATAAAAGAATCCAAAACAAGAGAGATGAAGCTGTTGACATCAACGAGCTGGACTTCGAATTACTTACAATGGGTGAAGCTTCTGGAACCGAGGAGGAGGAGGAAGAAGAATGACTCAATAGTATGACAAAAAAAATTAAAACTAAACTTAAAAAAAAACTTGGGAAAAAAAACTTTAAAAAAAACCTTAAAAAATAAGAAACAGAAAAAGCAAAAATAAAAAACAAAACAAAAGAAAGAAAGAAAACTTGAAAAACACAAAATTACTAGAAAAAAACAAAAAACTAACAAATAAAACTTAGAACAAAAAAAAAACTTAAAATATAAAACTAATTAATCAAAAAATAACAAAAAACCCTAAATTTAAAATAATTTTTTTAACTCTGCCTATGACAAGCAAAGCTTGCATTGTCGGTCCCAAGCCCGAACAAAAGAGGAGGAAAAAATAAAACAAAATAAAATAAATAAATAAATTAAAAGAAAACTTAAAAAGAATAAAATAACAAAGTAAACTTAAAATTTAAAAGAACATAAAATTTAAAAAAGAAAACTGAAAATGATTAAAAAAACTGAAAAAAAAATTAAAAAAATTGACCGGGCCGGCCCGCTGGACTGGACCGGCCCGAACTCGGCCCGCCCGAGCCCGCAACCCAGCCCGCCCGTGAACCGGACCGCCCCCAAAAAAATCGGGCCCAGCCCGGACCGGTGGCAGCAGCGGGCCGGGCCCGACCCGGTTCGAAGTATTTGAGCCCAGCCCGGCCCGCAAACCGGACCGGCCGGGCCCGGTCCAGCCCTACACAAGCCGGGTCACTGGGCGGGCTGGACTCAGATCCTTCGAACCGGGCCGGGCCGGGCCCGGCCCGCTGCTACCACCGGTCCGGACTGGGCCCAGTTTTTTTTGGGGGACTGCCCGGACCGGCCCGGGTCACACCTTGACTATGAGCAGTAGACTGCCATTAAAAAACAAAAAAAATGTACCTATACCGTTGAAGCTACCGGCAACTCGTCCCCGGAACAAACCTATTGGCGATATGGGAGCATAACAATTTAAGTTGGTTTTGATCAATTTGTTGTCTGTGTATAAATTATGACATGGTATTTGAAAAGTTATATATATCAATTTCTTTGAAGTTAAACATGTGGTTTAACTTACAGAATAAAATTAAAATAGAATATAAAGGGGCATAGCTATGCATTGGTTGGGGTGGGCTAGCCCCTCCTATATATATATTTTTTTCTAATGATTTTTTTGTTAATTTTTTTATATGAGTGTATCTATAACTAGTTCATTCCAACATAATCTAGCCCACCCTCAGAATCCTAGCTCCGTCCCTGAGAATATAGATGAAGAGTTTTGGAAATTTGTTAAACATGTGATTTAACTTGGCAGAATAAATTAAATAGAATATAGAATGTGGTTGAATGAATATTTCCAATTTTGTAATAGAAGTTATGTGGGATATTTACAATAGTTACCACGGTTGTTATAATTTCCAAAAAAAAATAAAAATAATACCACCGAACCTAATGGCAGTCCCGTCTCTATGCCGTATCATAAACGGTACTCTAAAAACATATCTCATAACTGCTACCCCTACAATTGTCCAGCAGACCCCAAAGGTGTGGGAGCAACACTCATTCAGTGGGTACCCTCTTATAATATACTTTAGGATGTTGACTGTAATTTTCTGATTTTACAATTACATGTTCACCATTTTTATTATTATTATTTTTTTTTCAGAACACACCATTGGTTTTCCTGGAACGCATCAGCGAAATGTTGTATCGGTAGAGCCATCCAAGCTACATTGCTTCTGAAGATTGGGGTAGCACGAGTCAGATGCATTCGAATTCGAGAATTGCTGAATCAATATGCCATATCAGGACCGAATCAGCAGCAATTTCTTTCAGAGTACAAGACCATACGCTCACCAATTTCTTCAAAGTTAGTAATTAGTCATTATATGAGTACTCCACATTCTTTCTTGTTGCACTTAAAATATATATTTTTTGGTAGTTACATCAATGCTACAAGTAACTACAACTTTGATAGTTTAAAACTATGTAATCCGTAGCAATTAGTTGTCCTCGTATTTATTTACTTTTCCAGTACTTATAATTTTTATAGGGTGAGCTAAAGGCAGCATTAGACGAAGAATTAAGTACTCTCAAACAAAGAATTAAAAGGAGATGATTTCGTAGCGGCTAAGAGACGAAAATTTCTTGGTTTTTTGCTTATTTACCCCATTTTTTGTTCTTTTGTCTACTGATATGCATCCCGAAAATTTCTTGCTCTTCTGTCGACAAGTGCGGAGCTTGGCAGCACCAGATATGTTCCCTTTTCGATGACAGAAAGAACGGTGATGAGTAGGCTAGATATACATGTCTAATAACATGCTTGTTACAGGAGATGAAGAGTGGAGTACGCAGACCCCTATCTCGGAGTGCAGTTCTTGGGGCAGAGGACTTACAAAAGACCAAGCTGAGTGATCATATCGAACGGCGTCTAACAAGGAGTCTTAGGGTCTGCTTGGTAACGGTATTTTCACCGTTTCTGGGGTATTTTTGAACCGACTATTTATGAAAACTCCTGCTTGTTAATTTTTTGAGGCACTGGTTTTTGTCGGTTCAAAATCCCCCAAAACTGGTGTAATGTAATTTTGGGTGGCTTTATAAACACCCAAAATCGGTAGGTTTTGAACGACTTTATTATTTTATTCCATTTATATCCTTACAAAAAATATATAGTTATAACTACTTATACCCTTCCCTATTTAGCTTTATTTGTGTAAAAAACTTTCAGAACTGCTCGTTAGTGAATTACCAAGCATGTATTGGACTGGTTTAAAAGCCGCTACCTAAAATCATCCAAAACCGGACCCCCTCATAACCGTTCATAACCGGTACTCTAAAAATACCTTATAACCGCTATCCCTATAATTGCCAAGCAGACCCTTATTGAAGAACGAGAGAAGAGGGCAAGGCAATTGGGACAGAATAATTTCGATGAGGTAAAATTTTCCATTGCTGGTTTTCTTACTAGAAGATATTCGTATATCTTCTCTATTGTGATACAATATGCCTGTCAATAAGCAGATGCTACTTCATGCAGTAGAAATATACATCTGACTTCGATTTTTCTTTTTGTTACTAATTAGCTTAAGGTTTTGGGTAAAATATATAGTTATATCGCGAACTTCTTGATTTTTTTTCAGGTACAAACCGCAGAAGATCTTGTTGTTACAGTGGTTTCATCAGTGAACAAGAATGTGAAAGTTTCAAAAAAAAATCGAGAGTAATTCCAAGATAAGGACTACCCATCAGAATTTCCTTACAAATCGAAGGTGAGTTCATTCACACATCAATTTTTTTTTTTTTTTTTTTTTTTTGTTTTACCAGATTTCCAAGTTATGGAAGATACTAATTGAGAATTTCGGTTTTATGACAGAGTCTACTAAGTTCTGCCAATATGTTTTTAGGCCATCCTGTTGTTTCAGAAGATTTAAGGAGCAGACGTTTGCCTTTTGGGCATTTATGTTCAAGAATTTGGTTTCGAGTGCGCAAACCCAAATCAGAGGAGAATTTGCCTCTCCTATATAGACTCTGTCAAACACTTGGCCTCGTTTGGTTCACGGAAAGGAAATGAATTTCTTTGTATTTTTCATGGAAATGAGAAAGTAGGATTCTTGTCACATTTTCTTTCCGTTGTTTGGTAAAATAAGGACAAAGGAAAGCAAAATATAATAATGTTCCAATAATATCCTTACATTTTAAAATAAAAATAATATTATAAAAAATAACATTAATGGTAAAATAAGTAATGACACATGGTTACTTTTGTCATAACTTTTGTAATAAATGTTGGAAAAGGAGGAGGGAAAATCAATCCCATGAGTCTTGAGTGAAACCATATTCCCACCAATTTTTCCTCTTGTCAGGAAATTAATTCCCAAGTTTGTGGCTACCAACAAAGGAAAGGAACAACTTTCCTTTCTTGGTTCCTTAGATCCGTGAACCAAACGAGGCCTAAAAGTGGAGAGCCGCTGCATAACTTTGTTTTTGAAGAAATCTTGGTATGATCAGTTTTTCGAGTTCTCGCATTAATTTAGCTCTCGCTTTCTTTCAATTTTGTCTTGCTCTCCTTCACTACATACTCAAAATTTTCTTTTACATTTTCTTTTCTGTTCTGTTCTGTTCTGTATTAGCTTTGGATATCTTGACTATTCGAAGCAAAGGGGTTTTCACTAGCTGTTACTTTTGGATATGCCCACCATCTGGAAAATATAATGATTACTTTTGCATGATAGAACTAGTTAGATTAAGCTCTGCAAATGGTGAGTTGGGGATTTAATTCGTCTTTTTGGCATGATTTTTCCTATGATGGATATGTTCAGTCTTCATACCAATTTTAGTTCTTCTAATTAACCAGGTATCACCGTATCAGAACATTGCAAATAAAGCTACCGAGGAAAATACTGTGGTTAGTAGCATCGACTTCCCCGGCGAGTTCCTCAAACGCCCCGAGGTGAGTGTGAGGTAGAGGTCAGTGCAGCTAGGCTGCCGTACTTTGGTGGTGACTTGTGGCCTGTACTAGCTGATAACTTCCTTGAAACTAACCTTCCGAAGAATGGAAGCAAACCGAATGGACACAAAGCTTTGACAGGAGACGGGATGGATATTCTTCTGATGAACCTGTTGGGTTGTATCACGTTTTCGGTGGAGCGTTCAAATGGGAGGGTGAGGCGGTGGGATCATGTGGTATAGATAATTGGAATTGGTTCAGACCTTACATGAGAATTCTCTTTTAAAGTATATGGGCCCAATTTAATATCGCACTTCATGGGCCAACTCTGGTCAGGGTCACATCCCGTGGCTCTTCTCAAGGTAACGAACCATGTATGTTTCATAACATAATCCTTTTTTATGTTGCATATATGATACATCCCAGTTTATGTAGCAGTAGTTGTAGAAGAAGAAGTAGCAGCTCCAGTTCATAGCAGAGACAGTAGCAGAGTAGCAGTATCAGAAGCCTTAAATAGTTTTTTTTTTTTTGAACAGGAATTCATTGATAAGATCATGTAAATACAGAGTTCATGTCTAGTGTGACATGGGCTGAAATACAAGATGGAATAACTTCATAAGAACAAATGAAATTAGAAGAGTTGTTAAGCAATGCAAAAGAAGCTAATGTATGAGCACAGTGATTAGCATTCCTATTTGTGAAACTGAAAGAAATGGAAGGATCAAATTTCGATGAAGCTCTTGCATCTTCGATAATGTGACGAACTTGCCAAAGAGGAATAGACTCAACTGTATTGATAGAGTCAATTAAGAACTTGCAATCTCCTTCAAGAATAGAGTTGTGAAGATGAAGAGTGTTGCAGATCTTCAATGCCAATCGAACTCCCAATGCCTCAGCTTCCAGTGGTGAGCCTCCATCTTCAGTTTTTGATAATGCCATCTCAAAGTTTCCATGGGAATCACGAAGAACAGCAGCAGCAGACATTCTCCCATCCAAATATGCACCATCAAAATTGATTTTACGATAGTTGTCAGGTGGAGGAGTCCATGGTACATTGTTGTAGATTGTTGATGACGAGGATCCAATACAGGGTTGGCCATTGGTAATAACATCATGTCTCTTCATCAGTGTGGTAGCATCTTCAAAGATTTTCCTTGCATTGATGGGTAGGTGCTCGAAGATCGCTTTGTTCCTTGCCTTCCAAATATGCCACATTAAGTAAAAGCATATTGAAATCCTGTCTCGATCTCCTTCTTTCAATAGAGTGGATACAATGAATGATATTGAGGAATCATTCTGAATCAGTCCAGTGATTGAAGGAATGTATAGCCATGATGCACCTGTTGTTGAACAATGAAAAAGAAGATGGTCAGTGTTCTCAATATGTACCTGACAAAGAGGGCAGACTGAGTCGATCTCATTGATTCTTCGATGGATGTTGGCATAGGTAGGCAGGGAATTAGTGAGGGCACGCCAAACAAATAATAGAACTTTTGGACTGATGTAATTCAGTGACCATAATTTGCTCCATTCTTTAAAGCCTTCATTTGAAGTAGCATGAGTAACATGAATATCATGGTGTAATCTCTCATAGATTGAACGATATGCTGATTTTGTAGATAATTCACCATCTTTAGTGTGTTTCCAACATAACTTATCCGATTTGCAATTAACAGATAATTTGATCTTCAGTATAGCATTGGCTTCATGGGGAGGGAAAAGCATGTGTATCAAGTGAAACTTCCAAGTAAATGATGGCTTGTGAATGAGATCAGAGACTTGTTGAGCCCAGTTAGAACTAAATTCAAATCCTTCAACTCTGTGGTTCTGAATTGAAGGCACCCATGGATCATGCCATATGTTTATTTTAGAACCATCACCCACAGACCAGAGGACATTATCCATCAAGTATTCTCTGCACTTGATAATACTAGACCATATGCATGAAGAAGAACGTGGAATGGTAGCAGTCCAGTATGATGAAGTAGACATGTACTTAGTTTGAAGAATAGAAACCCAGGTAGAATTTTGATTTGTGAGGAATCTCCAAGTGAGCTTTAGCATGAGGGATAGATTAGATATATGGGGATCTCTTATTCCTAAACCTCCTTGAAACTTTGGTTTATAAAAGAGACTCCAAGCAGAGAAATGTATACGTCTCTTGTCAACTGAATTCCACCAAAAATTGCATTGATCTCTTGCAAGTGCTTCAGTAATCTTCTTAGGAATTTGATAGGAAGATAAATAATAAGTAGGGATAGACGAAAGAGTAGATTTGATAAGTGTTGTTCTGCCCGCGTGAGAAAGGCATTTCCTGTGCCATCCTTTCAGTTTAGAAGTACTTGTGGAGAGTAGATGAGAGTAAGTATTGAGTCTGTTTTTGGAAAGAAGAAGGCAATGTCCCAGGTATTTATCATTTGGTTGCATAAACTGTACACCTAAGAGGTGTTTATAAAGTTCACGCATGATAGGATCTGCTTTTGAGGAGATAAATACTGAAGATTTGTCATAGTTAATATATTGTCCAGACCAGTTTTCAAAAGCTTTGAGAAAAACCTTGATTTGGTATATATTGTGTAAAGAACATTTGCCAAAAATGATGAGGTCGTCAGCAAAAGCAAGGTGTGAGAATTCAAGTGAGGAATTGCGAAAAGTAATACTCTCATAGAGTGAGTTTCTGACCAAAATATTAATGAGTGTAGACAAAATTTCCATACACATTATGAAGAGGTAGGGGATAGAGGACATCCTTGACGGATGCCTCTAGTTGGCGTAAAGATTTGTGAAGGTTCACCATTGATCAGGATTGAAAAAGAAGGAGTTGATACACATTGCATGATAATTTTGTGAGACTTCCCAGTGATACCATAGGCATTTAAAGCTTGACTTATTATCCCCCACCCTAATCTGTCATAAGCTTTAGACATGTCTACCTTAACAGCAAATGCACTATTGTTAGAAGAGAACTTGGAGATTGAATGAAAAAGTTCTTGAGCTATGACGACGTTATCACCAATATAACGCCCTGGTACAAAGGCATTTTGATTTGAACTGATCAGATGATTCATGTGTGGTCGAAGTCTAGTAGTGATGATTTTAGAAATGACCTTGTACAAAACATTACAAAGGGAAATAGGTCGAAAGTGAGCAGGTTTGGAAGGATTTTTAACTTTAGGGATAAGGGCAATGAACGTATGGTTGAGATCAGGAGGCATAACACCAGTATCAAAGAAGTTTTGAATAAGAAGAATTACCTCCGCACTAATAAAATCCCAACATTTTTTGTAAAAAATTGCAGGATAACCATCAGGTCCTGGAGATTTATATGAGCCCATGTCTTTAATAACAGCTCTGATTTCTTCTTCCTGCGGTATGGAGCTAATGTGTTCATTATCAGCAGAGGAAATTTTTGAGAGTTCAACCAAGATATGTGCAGGGACAGGTTCAGTTTCAACTGCTTGAAATAAACTTTGAAAATGATCTACAAAGACTGCCGAAATAGCAGATTGATCAGTGATAAGAGTACCTCCTTCATTAGTGATGCTATGGATAAAATTCCTCTGTTTCCTGGTTGTTGCAGATAGATGAAAGAATTTTGTATTCCTATCTCCTTCCTTGAGCCAGGTTATGTTTGATCTTTGCTTCCAATATATTTCCTTTTGGTGATAGAGTTTATTGAGAATCATTTGAATATTTCTTTCTTCAGCATAATTGAAATCAGTAGGAGGTTGCATCTGTATATACCTTAGCCTCTGTTCTTCAAATCTGATATCTTTGTCCAGTTTTCCGATGTTGGTTCTTCCCCAATGATGAAGTCGTGGAAGCAAGCGTTTCAGTTTCAACTGTATGTTTGTAGTACCATTGTTGTTCCAATTGTCCTGAAGAATATGATTGAAGTCTGGTTCAAAAATCCAGGCTGCCTCGAACCGCAGGGGTGTTTTGGATCTTTTAGATTTGGTATTCAATAGTAAAAGAATTGGATGATGATCACTATTGAGACAAGGGAGGTGTAGAAGACCAGCATTAGGATGAAGAGCACGCCATTGAACATCCACCAAAGCTCTATCCAATCTTTCAGCAATGTAATTTCGTGGGTTCCTTCTATTGTTCCATGTGTACGCAGGACCACAGTATCCAACATCCATGGCAGCTACTCTATGATACCAATTAATGAAGGACTTATGATGACTATAATGAAAACCATTACCCCCATATTTATCCACAGCAGATAGAATACTGTTGCAATCACCAATGCAAATCCAAGGCTCAGTGATATGTGCAATGATGTTCCCCAAAAGAAGCCAGAACGCTTGTCGATCTTGAATAACCGGAGGCCCATATATACAAAGAAGATGCCACGATTGGTTCAACCCCAGATGAATTATACTTGTGTGAATATAATTGATAGAGGAAGAGATAATGGTTATAGATATGTCTGTATCCCAGCAAAGAAGAAGACCTCCAGATGAGCCAGTAGAGGAGACTGAAAAGTAGTGATTATAACCCAGCTTTGTAGCAATTGAATCAGCAACTATTGACGAGCATCTTGTTTCTGAGAGAAATAGAATCTTCGGCCTAGATGCACGGAGGAATGATTGTATTGTACGAATTGTAGGGTCATTCCTCAGACCCCTACAATTCCAAGCTAGGATCATTTATGAAGAGGCTGTTGTAGGCCAGCCGCGCCTGCATCTTCATTACTGGATAGAAGGATTCGTTTCTTAGGCCTCTCAGTAATTTCCAAATTTGTGCCAATATCATCGGATCTTGATCGTTTCATGGTAGTTGATGGAGAAGATGAAGAGGAATAACTGGATTTATCAAAGGATGTTAAAAGGGAAGTGAATGTATGTACTGTGGGCAGTGAGGTGGGGGATGTATTTGGTATATTAGAGATGGCAGCAGGTAATGAGTTATTAGTTGAAATGGAGTCTGATGAACAACATTGTTGAGTGGTATGTGGTGAAGGCTCAGTTGAAGAAGAGGAGATGGTCCCAATTTTGGAGATATCAGAAATGTGTTTAGGAGGTCCCAATGAAGAAGTGGAAATGAAATTGATAGGAAAGGTATCAGAATGATGTGTGGAAGGCACAGTTGAAGGGGGGCATATGATACTGATATTGGATGTATCAGGTTTGTGTGCAGGAGGGAGATTAGGATTAGGTGAGGTAAAGGTTGTTGGAGAATGATTAGAGGATAATTCTGTGGTGGTGACTAGGTTAGGATTGGAATCCTTTTTGTTATCCAGCTGGCAAGTATGGTTCCTATTATTGAGGGATATTTCAGGGGAAGTAGTGGTGGTTGGCTGAATAGTAGGGATATCCGATTTTGATGGGGTAGTGGGGAGTATCTGAACAGTTACTGGAACTGCCTGATTATTGATCGTAACTGTTGCCGGAGGATCATCGGAATTTGTTGTTGGAGGTGAGTGTGGACTGATGGAAGATGGAATGGAAATGGATGGAGGATGATCAATAGACATACTTGTAGTAGCCAGAGTAAATGGGTCCAGTAGATGATCAGAGGAGATATCAGGATGAGGAGGCTCTTCATTATCAGTGGAACTTGGAAAATTAGGATTCTGAATGGTAGAAGATTTACCTTTGGATTGTTTACCTTGATTAGGAGACTTGAATCTATCTGCATGATTTACACAAATGGATCGATCCAGCCTTCTATCCAAGAGAGATTGGTAATTGGATTTTTGCTCCTCTGACCAATTAGTATTTGCCATACTAACAAACTCCTTGTGTGTTGAGCATTTCTTAATGCTGTGACCAAGACATCCACAGAAATGGCAAAACTTGGGAAGTCTCTCATACTTAAGCTTCACCAGACAATGATTATTGTTTCCCAGTGACACTTTGATACTCCTTAAGAGAGGTTTGGTAATGTCAATCCTTATTTTGATCCTGGCAAATAATATCCACTTAATTGCATCTTGGGCAGTAGGGGGAGATATGGTGCCAATCCGAGCAGCAACAGAGGAAACAAACTCGATGGTAAGTAGATTCACTGGGAGGCCATGGAGTTGGATCCAAAATTCACTCTCAGAGAATTTATAATCACAGGGGGGCTTGTTCGGAAGACATCTTTCAATGATAAGTAGATGATTGTTGATCTTCCATGGCCCGTTATCAAGAACATACTCCAGATCATCCAATTTGTCGAATTTGGCAGAGAAGGAACCCTCATGATATTCTGATACTTTAATTTTCTCTTTAGCTTTCCAAATCTTAGGAACTGTGGAGGTAATGATGTGTGTAGGATATACTTTTGTTGTCAAGATCTTGAAAAACAGATAATGGTTCCAATCGGCTTGAGGATTATGAGAAGGAGGATCAAGGTTATCAGGATCAGATGTGGGGGATGAGAGAAGTGATGCTAATTTACTGATGATAGAAGCATATGATTGTTCATCCGAATAGTCCATGGCAATGTATGAAAACAGAGATGAAGAGGAAATACAGAAGGGCTGTAGGGAAGTTGTGAGGAGGGAAAATGTTTATGGAAAAGAAAGAGGAGATTGAAGAAGATGAAGAAGGATGAGATCCATAGAAGAGAATTACTATGGATAAGGAATAAGGATCAGTTGATGAAGAAGGGAATTGATAATCGCCATAGCAGAGACGAAGCAGAGACCCCTTAAATAGTAGATACTAACCTTTTCATAGCAGTTGGTTATTGTTAGTTGAAGACAGACCTGGATCCTGAAGTGTAGACGTGGAGAGCAACCTGGCCAAAGAGGAGCTGAGTCAACAAATGAAGGGCATGATAGTCTTTTTACATACTACGTTTTGAAATGTATAAATAGCGGGGAATAGGGGGGAAGAGTATCGGAATGTTATTACCAAATTCTTGATTTGTAACTGAATTTTACCAATTGCAATAAAATTCCTTCTTCTTCCCTAGTTTCTTCTTGATACAATATAAACCCTAGCTTAGCCATGGTGATTTCCACCCGATCTTCTTCCAATCCTATTCCGGCAGGAAGAGATCGTAACAATATACTCCATTTGCAAACTTTCAAAAGCTTCTCCGTCACTTATTTCTTCTTCTTTTCCTTATAAGTTCACTAGGACCTAACCTTTGTTCTTGAGTTCTTCCATTAATAACTTCCACTCACATATATCTTAACTAGTGATGAACCATATAATTCTTTTTTTTTTTTTCCTTCTTGTGCAACAGCTTGAAACCTGCATCGAGATGAAAACACATATCATGCTACACTTCCAGCATACCTGCAGATGTTGCTCCATGCACATTCTATCTGGAAAAAGATGGGCTTGCAAAACCTGCATAAGCTTTCGGCTTTGTGATAGGTAAATCAATTTATTCTCCAGGAGAGTTTCTTCTTTTAGAAAAAGTGTTTGATGTTTATGTAGTCACATATTTTCTGTTCTATTTTCATTCAGGTGTTATGATAAACAGCGGAAGCTTGAAAGAAGGCATAGGCGCCCAACAAAGAAAGCATTCATTCAAAGTAAAAAATATAGAACCTTACTCTTACTCTCTACTCTCTACTCTCTTGTAATTATTGTTGAAAGCTTTGTGATTTGGAGTTTTTTTTCTTTCTAATTTGCCCAATACTAATTTTCAGGTTGAGGACTGTATCGTGCCCGATACTACTTGCGGTGAGGATCCAGATATGACCAGGATTTTGCGATACTGAGGGAGGCGTTTCTCAAACTCTGCGTATAACACGACTAGTGCTTCGATACCCTTCGTCAGGCCAAGCATTCCACGATGATGCTACTTCATCGTCTCCATAGCTGAACGGTAGCAGTTTCTTCTCATTGCATCTTTTCCACAGGTAAAGGAAAACAACGGAGGGATCCGAATCGGACCTAAATGGGAATGACATGAAAAGTGTTTTTCCGAAAATATCATTAAGGGCGTTACCACGATATACGATAGGAATAATAAAAAACTTGTGATTGGTGTAGAGGGGAATATCTGCTTATGAAATAGTTCAAGAAAGAGTCGTTTCATTTCTCTTCGTTCTTTTGAGTTCATTCACTTCGACGGCTGGTTTTGAACGCCGCATGCCAAATGTGTCCGAAAAGAAAAGCAAAGCAAACGTAGCATGCCCAAAAGTGAACCGACCCCTGGGACTGCTATGAAAAACACCATCAGATTTCAAACCGGTCAAGTTCCAAATTTTACCTAATTGTGAATGTCTAGCATATTTTTTCACAGTTGCAAGATCACTATAACTGACTCCATTAAGTTCGCCACCATCTTTAACTGAATTAATCAGATGCTACAATTCAGTCATAATTGCGTATAAAAAGCTCATTTTCATTCTCAAGGACATGCGAAAACGGTAGCCAAGATAACAAAGTAGATCTCGTCCAAAGGTGCCTATTCTTAGGCCGGTCACCGGGGTTGAAGAAATACTTCTATCGCATGAAACTCAGTCGTTTGAGTTTGAGAGAGTGGTCAGTAAAGCCTTCGAGGATTGGTTTGATCATCTTCTTTCTCGAACCGAGAGATCCATGAATCGGGATTCGTTTTCAAATATGTGATGATACCGGTTTTTCCTCCAACAAGGGATTATGGGCATGAATGTGCAGTCAATTGAAAACATCACAACGGATACGACAAGGGTAACACCCGTGACTGATGAAATCACAATATGATTACATTAACAGTCTCACTCCCTCCTTACCTCCTTATGATGACCAACAAGTTTATTACGTAGGAAAGGAAGTGAGCGAATGAGCAGTGCGCATGGTCTAACCCTGACGGATTGGAATGAAAACAAAAGTAATTCGCTTTTTTCAAGCTTGGCCCTAAGATTGATCGATTGACTCGCGCTCTGGACACGCCGTTGTCGTACGTCCCGTTCCGAGGGCAGGGACTGAAGTGTCAGTCATGAGCAGTAGCATTCCACTGGCGGTTGAAGAGTCTCTGTGCGGACCTGTAACGCCCCAGTCCCAAAGTACGCGGGACTAGGCATACGAAACATGCCAGCAGTACATCTCCAAGAAGTACTTAAGCTGTAATTATCTAAGTAATTTAGTTACAATAAATGACCACAGGTAAAATGCTAATCTCATCCATGCAATATTATTCAAATATCAAGAGTGCCAAGACAGGATAAATAAGATAGTCTGAATAACATGAAAAGAGCTGTCCAGCAAATAAGAACTAGAGAATGTCTCGGGTACATCCCAGCAGTAAACAAAAGAAAATAAATAGCAAGTCTCAACACAAAGTCTGCTAAGAAATAATCATCCAAAGATGGATGAACTACATACTCAGGCGAAGTCCTCTGGCACAACCTCGTCCTCCTGTATAGGTACGTCTCCTGCAACAACACCTGATCCGTACACCTCAGTATATGCCTCCTCAGCTGCACCTGATAGAGATGACCATGTCCTTAGGGGACATAACAAGGTGCAAAAATACAGCATGCCAAGTGATAGTAAATGAAAGTACTCAAGATAACTACTCGAAGGTATCTATGTAAACCAGTCTAAGTGTAATGCAAGTGAGAACAAGCTCTGTACATCGGACTACTACGCCATATGCACCGTATCGGAGGACCTCAGGCGTACGAGTAAATACTGAAGCTCTGCTACAGAATCCACAGTATACAAGTATGGGTAACAGTCATGTCCCGGCTATAGAGACAATGACTAAACGTATATCTATTAGGTAGCCCGATGAATCGGTCTATGTTCTCCCCACCCCATGTACTAGTCTACCATGTCATGTCAAGTAACACTAACCATATCAAGCAAATATTCCTGTAACCTATAACAGAGTCAAAACCATGAATTATCATGTAAGCAACTCCATATAATGAGGTGTCAGTGTCCTGAGGCCTTTCATGTCAAAGGACATGTTCATACATATGCGGAATGCCTATCATCATTATCCAATACCCGCGTATGGATATCGACACCCAAGTTTGATCGGACATGTTTTATTGACGAGATTCTATTTAAGTAGTAACTATTTATCAAACTAAATAAGAAACAAGAATTGCAACTAGAGTAAAGTACATCAATTACGTATCAATGGCAAGGTACACTTGCCTGGGTCTTGAGTGGTGGTAAGGCAATGATCAGGTACAGTCATAGGAAATGCGTAAGCACCTACTGTAAAATATCACAAATGATTTCGGAATAAGAAAAATAACTACAAATAGATATCAACATGTCCAAGTCTGGACACATGCAAATTGATAATTTTTAAGCAACCGCAGGATCCAAGGGTGGATCGCGACGCACCGAACAACGTGTCGGTATCAAGTATCTCATAATTTCACAAACTTAGTGTCAACGAATCCATTATGACGTCACGAACCCAACGGTACTTCCAGAATTGGGTTCTGATATCCCGTTTACCAAATTGTCTGTTGCGTCGGATAATGGGACCTACAAAACGGTGTCCCATCAACGATCTCAGATTCACACCAAATTTGGACCACACGACCAACATCACGTGACGAGTCTGATGGCACAAGTTTCGTGTAAATCTGACAAGCAAGCACAATATAGTCAATTTAACTAGAAATAGGTCGATACGAAATTAGTTATTATGGTAAGGAGTGCTTTATTAATTGAGTAGGGTGACAATATCATGTGACAATTTGCTAAAGTATCCATTGCTCTGTTGTTGTACAAAGCTTGCTAAAAGATTCTATGTTACTATATTTATACGTCCAACTTGTTAACTTTGTCATGGTTTTATATATATATATTTTATTTTATGTATTTATAAATATATTTAGCAAGGAAAAGGAATCTTCTAAACTAATTAGCATGAAAGTGTCCTGATCACCTTGCATGCTAAGCGGTTATATATATATACAGTGACGGATCCAGAAAATAAACTCAGGGGGGGCAAAATTATAGCAAAAATGAAAAATGGGCCTGATTTCAGTAAAAGTCTAACACAAATTTCCAAATCCAAGGCTACACATTCAATGTAAAATGGGCCTGATTTCATTATAATTAGCAATCAAAATATTGTGATTTGAAAAGATCAAACAGAAACAAAGTTTTCGATATAGAGAAGTCAAAATAATGAAAAAAGAACCAGAATCAAGGATTGATACCTGACCACTGGCGAAGAGGGCGGCTGCTAGAGAAGAGATGAGAGTTAAGAATTAGATGGTGCACGCTGCTAGAAACCTAGAAATTGGGCATACTAGTAACTTTTTTTTTTAAAGAATTCCAGGGGGACACGTGCCCCCCCTGGCCCCAAGGTGCATCCGTGCCTGTATATATATATATATATATATATATTTATATAACATATATGTTGCATGCTAACTTCTCATGGAAGTATAGAAATATTTTATATAAAGTAATTTCATAAACTA
This sequence comes from Iris pallida, assembly GCA_029216955.1. NCBI lineage: Eukaryota > Viridiplantae > Streptophyta > Magnoliopsida > Asparagales > Iridaceae > Iris > Iris pallida. The sequence continues at coordinate 3,627,067 of JANAVB010038020.1, read as the reverse complement.
CAGTGGTCTTAAATACACTGTTTGTATATACTCATTATATTCCTTTTGGATAACTATGTGTGTGCATGATATGAAAATTTAAATGTTTGTTGTTTCTTGTAACCATTTCATGATTCCTCTTAACACCCATAGTCATCAACAAAGCTCCTGGTTTATATGCTAAGGACAATAATAGATAACAGGATCCTGGTATGTTACCTAAAGAGAGAGGAAAACTCCTCTAATGTGCTGGAGTAGAGAAGAGAGAGCCTGGATTTGAGAGCCGAAAATGAGTCGACTTCTAGTCGAGAAGTTGTCCGTGTGAGGGGCCATGGTGGTCGCAGGAGTTGTCGGCGTCCCAGACAGCGGACCGACGCACAGCGGCAAGTCGAACTCGGCAAGGCGGTAGCTCCGGTCGGTGCAGGTTTTGGGGAGTGGGATGAAAATAATGGGAAAGACAGTGTATATATATAGAGCTTTGCTATGCCTACAACCAAATTTTACAACTCCCCTACAACCGGACACGTGTCGGACTTTGATTGGAGGAGGGAAAAAAATGGTGGGGCCGGGTGGAGCCCATGTAGCAGGGGGGTGAGAGTGATGGTGGGATCCGATGGGACCCATGTGTAAGGAGTGGGAGAGAGTAGTTGTAAGAAGGTTGTAAAAATTTGATAGTAAACTTAGCATTTTTCATATATATATAAGCACGAGAAGGGAGGTTACAAAGGTGATGAACGGGAAATGAGAAGTCGTCAGTTTGGGGGGTTACTAGGAATGGAATGGAATGGATCGGTCGGCCGTTCCCATTGAGCAACTGTTGCTACTCACTTCATTTATGTGCACGTACGCTCTTTCCTTTTGCTTTGGAATCAAAGTCATGGTGAGGCCCTTGTTGTTTAATATTGCTTCTTGTGCTCTTCAATTCTATTCCATGGGAGAACAAGGTGGGCCCGGGTGATAATGCATGGGAGTGAGCATAGCTATGGGTGCTAAAGATTCCGCAAGGCTGTAGCATAAACTAGTTGGTTATGTTTATTTTTTGTTTCTATTATTAAATACTATCTCTAAGTGTTATCTTTAGGATTTTAGTTTACTTAAAGATTTTATTAAAGATTTGTTCAACTAGGAATTGGTTTAAAAGAAATTCTAATTAGATAATTCACATTAGAAGAAAAAATCTAGGAACAACTAGAAATATATATATTTATTTTAAAATTTTTAGTTTTAACCAAAATATCAATATAATAAAATTTGAAAATTACCTAAATGCCCTTAGTTGAAAATCAGGAGCTTTACATTCTACCCTCATTAGAAAATTCCGTCCCCAAAATTCAGAAATTTATAAAGTCAATGATAACTTAATGGAAATTTTAAGTCATACCTGAATCCTCAAATAAGTGAGGATAACGTATAGAATCCTTCCGTTCCAATGTGGACTCTCCAGGAGATTGGTGCTTCCATGCTACCCGAATCAGCTTGACCGTCTTGCCTCTCAATGTCTTCTCGCTAACATCTAGTATCCCAACCGGATGTTCCTTGTATGAAAGGCTCGGTCCCAATGTGATCTCGGAGTGATATACTATATGACTTGGGTCAGTCACATATCTTCACTCAGTTGAAGAGTCCCGTGCGCACCAGCAACACGGGCAGCAAGCACCCTTTATGAATGACTATATTGAAAGCCATAACCTATACGGTTGTTGCTGATTCGACTCATACCGGACTCAGTTGATCTTGTCGACCCAGCCTTCACAATAAGTCTCCTAGAAGTAGCAGGGGGGTCACCACTATCGGCGTTAGGGATAGAGGCACCGGAAGGGGAGGGAGAGGGATACAGGAAGAATAAAGTAATTTTTGGATCCTGGGGAACCATCACAAGTACGACTGGCCTATAAAACGAGAATGCCGTGTCGTCCAGTAGAACTTAGATGAAGGTGACTCGTGCTGCCAGCTGACTCCTTTTCAATAGAAAGGAATAGCCGTCATGCTAAACCCAGCAGGCTGGTCAATCTCAGCGATCTTATAAAAAGAGACCGAGTCTTAGATCCCCAGATTCGGAGTCGCACTTTTCGAACTCAAAAGCAACTGAGCTGAAGCAAGATAGCTATCATTTCAACTAGAGATGCTTAGTAAAGAGTTCATTAGAGCCATTCTATCACATAGGCAAAAGAGTAGATAGAATCAAAGATGGAACTACCGGGAGTGAGCTCTTTTCAAGCTTTTTCAGGGCTTTCCTCAAGGAAGTGTCCCCTATGTCCGAGTTAGCTGTTCTAGTTCAGAACATTATGGGACCTCTTGCTTAGGGCTTTGGAAGCGAGCAACTAACCCGACAGAAGTAGATCGGAAGTTTTCTGTTTGACAAAGGCGAATACAGCGAAGTGAGGCGAACGACAGCGAGGAGGAAGAAAAAGAAGACCGGTTTGCCTTGCTTGGCTCCTTTGCTTCCGACCGGCTTGCTTGCTTGCAAGCTTGACGATAAACTTGTAACCGATTGTAATGAGGTTTTTGTACCAAGAAGAAATTTTGTCGTATCAAAAATCTCGTTCGAATTGGTAGAATCTCGTTCGAATTGGTAGAATCATGGTGATCGGAATACCAGCTATTTTCATATAACTACAATAATTCGTAGACGTAAGAATAGGGTGTCTGGATTGAAACTACTAGACGGACAATGGTTTTATGAAGATCAAATGTCGAGAGATCATGCCTTGAGCCATTTTAAAAAATTTATATCATGATGATAGTCCTGCTATGTGATTTGCAATATGCATAAATTGGCTTGATCAATTTTGAGGCATCGAAAATTTGTTGAGCATGCATAAGCTTATCTTGTAAAAGATAATGTTTTCTATTATAAATAGTATAATGTATAGAATATTATAATTTTGTTTTACCAGTGAATTGTAAGCCGAGTCAAGTCTAATGTAAGCTAAAAGTGGCATGAGTTTGATGACCACTAAGAGCATTTGTAATTTATTGTAAATCTTTGTATTTCGCTGCTATGCTTAATAAAAAAATATATTTTTATATATCATATTGTGATTTCATTTTTTCTGCTTGTTTCGCTGTAATATGCTTGTATTATGATCCATTACTATATGTACATCGTTTTTGTCTTGTACAAATATAATTTAAATTGTACAACATTACAGCCGTGGTGACTTATCGGTTTTGTGACACCGGGACGTAACATACTTACTGAAATGAGAGGGAAGAGAGCACCAAATGACGTATCCTTATCGTGGGTAGGAGTAGGGGTGCAACTCGGGCGGGCTAAACCCGAATCCGATCGGGTAAACCCGTTAATGGATTGGGTTAGGGTTGAAGATATTTGGGTTCGGGCTTGGGCTCGGGTTAAAATATTTGAACCCGATCAAAAATCGGGTTGGGCTTGGGTTCATGTGTTGGGTAACCCGAAGAACCCGAAACCCGACATACATATAATTTATATATATATTGTTTCATACTACTTAAATAAAAAGTTTAAACTATAATTTTTTTCACCCGAACTCTTCAATTCCTTGTCCAAAATCTCATTTCAATTTTATTTTGTAATGATTGAGGCTTGATTGCTATTTGATTATGCATTTAATATTACTCTTGTTTAAAATTATTTCAAATATCATATTAGAGTCCGATAAACCCGATGGACCCGACCCAACCCGATCCTCCGGACTTGGTCTTGGGCTTCATATGTTGAACCCGAAGTCGGGTCGGACTTGGACTTGGGCTAGACTTATGATCTATCGGGTTGGGCACGGGTTGACCTCAAACCCGACCCAACCCGCCCGTGTTGCACCCCTAGGTAGGAGAAAGAGCAAATTCAGTAGACACATCAAGAGCAAATTTATTAGTCTCAGCTGCATGGAACTACGACCAAAATCTGGGAATAACAAAGTCAAAGTATTGGTTTCCTTGGATATATATTGTATACTATTTGACCCAATGCCTCACTAGTTTTACTAAATAAAAATTTTTGAAGTTCGTAATAGAAGCACGTTTCAAGAAGTACAAAATATTTGTCAGATTGGATATATATTGTGAAACAAATAAATCATTTTACATCTAAAATATTCAATTCATACCACTAACATGATCTCACCAAAAGAAATTAAAAAATACAAAAAGCATGACAAGTGATACTTAAACAATATACATAATTATTGAATAGAGTCTAAGTATCATATGTTCTTCGTCTTTTTATCTTGAATTTTTTGTAATTTTTTTAATTTTTCAAATGTATTAATCAAATGTTGTTTATTTTGGATTTTTTTAATATCTTACCAGAGATTGGAGATAACCAAATATATCAAAAAATATCCAAGGTCCTTAAAAATATTGGATCGGTCCTGTCTGGAGGTCACTTCACCCACGCTACTTTTAGCCGGGCATACAATAGTATTATAGGACTTGCAGATTGATATTGCATATTGATATGTCAGAACATGTTGGTGCTGTCGTTCGCGTGGAATACGTGAGCCCAGTGAGTCGGATAGGAAAGAAAGTACTCAAGAAACTGGCTGTATTGTGGGGTTATTTGTTGTAATTCGGGTTGCATTTTCAAGATATCTGAAGGAGTATCTTCCAAGGATAATTCTGTGAAATTGTATTTAATTTAGCTAAATTTGTTCCTTATATATCATATCACTGGTGTTAAATTGTAGTGCTATATTCTAGGGTTAGCATTTGGTTTCAACCGAACCGAAATCGTAAAAACTGAATAAATCAAAATTCTAAAAATCAAAAATTGAAACCAAACCAAAATTAGCCAAATTCGTGGTTAAATTATATCAAAATTATAATATTTATATACATTTTTTTTTTTGTATTTCAAAGTTGGACTAGCTGTTAAATTACTTAAGTTGGGCTTCAAAATACATACATAGAATTTGTTTTCAAAGTAGACGGATTTTAATCACAAACTATGCATATAGTTGAGGGTATTGACATAATTTTATAAGTCTTACTCAGTTTTCGAATTTGGATCGAAAATGAAATTCGAACAGAAATCGAGTAAGGAATTTTAGTATTTTTAAAACCGAAACCGAAGCAATTTTTTTTCCCCTTTCAAACCTAACAGAATCTCTTATTCGGTTTAGTTTGGTTCGTTTATTCAAAACTAAATAAGGCTCTCCTCTACTCTAATTATGAACAGTCTCGGCCCTGTGCCAGGACAAACATGACGACCGTCCAGGCCCAAAATTTGGGAATAAAAAAGAGTCGGGAGTATTTTGTTAGCTTGGATATATATTATATAGTCCTTCTCAATCATGCTTATGCTTCTCCCAGATGGATCGATGTTCTATCATCATATTTCCTACGAGTGACCCCCCATGTGTATGACATGTTGGTGCATATAGAGAAGGACATGCCCTTGTCACAGGAGCTCCCCTCCCATCACCATAGAGGGAGGAGTCCTGCTCGTGCCTTTATCCGATGTCGTAGATCGAACTGTTGGGGCATTTGTATTCTTGACATGTAGAGAACTTGTTCTGTACATGCTTAGTAAAGTTTTAGTCCCACATCGGAAATGCATCATGTGGTATCTCAACATATATAGGCTTCTATGTATTGTTGGGATGTGCACATGGGTGGTGACCAAAATGTGGAAACCATGTGGGTGATTTTACTAAGAGATAAGAATAAGGCTCCATGGTAAGCTTCTAGCTTTTTGCTCTTGGGAAATTTATTTCCATAGGAGCTAAGCCCCATAGGGGCTTAGCGACTCGGACTCGAACTCGGACACGGACACGGACTCGGACTCGGGCTCATGAGGCGTAATGTGGTGTTTTGTTGGCGCACTTAGCACGTCAGCATCGTCGCTAGGCGCATAGTACGCTTAAGTTGCGCTCGTTGCGCGACTACGTTACGCGGCCCGTTAGCGTACGTAGAGTGCGTAGTGTGCGCAGGTTGCATAAAATGGCTGTGTGCGTAAAGTGCAAATCACGCTGGTTACGCGAGTGGCATAACTTGCGGCAGAACGTGTCTTTGCATATTCTGAGCGGTTGCTCCATGTTCGGGGTGGTTATTACCACGTCCCTAATATTGTGCTAACCGGGCAGTTGTTACAGGGGCCTATATAAGGTCTCCTCCTTCTCTCTCACAGTAAGGAACTAATACACAAGTAGTAGACAGAAAGTTTACAAGTGTTTAGAAGCTGTGAGAGAGAAGAGAGGTATTGTACCAACGTTGAGTTTTGCACGGGAGTTCGTGTTCATCCGAGGAGTCAGAAGAGCAAGAGTGTTCCAAGTTCTCCGACGAACATGCTGGTTCCTGGAAGCTATTCGTGTGGGGTGAATAAAGCTTTGAGCAACGGTGATCATTCACCCCAGCAGGAGTTTTTCCATCTTTCGTCTGTCACCTTCTTTGTTTATCCGAATTCTATTAGCACACCTTCGGTGAAGTGTATGCGTTGGTAGAAATCTGTGCACCTTCTGTGAAGTGTTGCAATCGTTTATCAGAATTCTATTAGCGCACCTTCGGTGAAGCGTATGCGTTGGTAGAAATCTGTGTACCTTCTGTGAAGTGTTGCATTAGTGGAATTTCTGTTACGTACCTTCTGTGAAGTGTTACGTAATAATGATTGTTTTTACAATTGTTACGAATTCTCAGTTTTCTATCGAAAAATTGTGCCCCGGTAATAACACGACTTCCTCTGGACATGGTGGCGGTATGGAAAGTTGGGTAGGATTTGGGAGTCTATTCGTGTAACACCCATATTCTGAATACGTATTTGGTCAAGCTTGCATGTATTTCAGACCTGTATTTATTTTCTCGAATTTTGGCATGTACTTGTAATTGGCTTGACTTGCAGATTTTGGTTCTCGTAATTGGGTTTTACCTGGCTTGGTTTATTTTGTGGAGGAGAATTGGTTTGATTTGGTTTGGTTTGGTTTAACATGCATTGGAACACCTTAGCCTATGTTCAACTCTCATTCCAACACAACTCACCCTCATTAAAACTCCACCTACTTTTCTCTCTCCTCCATAATTCTCTCATTTATTTCTCCATCTTCTTCTTCTTCCTTCCTCTACATAACACCAACACCCATAGGCAAGTGCACCTTGCCACCACATGAGAACCATATTTTATTTATTCATTAGCTAGATTAGGCCATGGTGATCAACATTAGAACTTGACATTTTGTGATTTGGAGTCTCCATTGTTCTAGATCTAAGTTTCTTTATTTTCGGATTTACATGATTTTGATCTATTTTGGTTGGATTTTTGTGGGTTTTGATGCTTCCATGTGGAAGAGAATTCAATTTTACTCAAGTTAGACCTTTGAAAATCTAGATTTGGCTTTGATTTGACTAAGATATGAAAGATTGAATTTTTGGGTGTTCTTGATGTTCTTCTCGGCCTGGAGAAGAAGATCTACAATCTGCGCTCTTTAGCACAGCACTGAACCGCGCAGCCTCCCCGCGCCGCGCTCTTTAGCGTTGATCGCTGACTGCGCAGCCTGGCCGCTGCCCGATTGCGCAACCAACCCTGCGCCATCGGCTCCTGCGCGCTTGACCCCTGCGCAGTCTGCATCCTGCGCCATCCATTGCCTGCGCAGTCTAAGCCTGCGCAGTCTGCATCCAGCGCCATCCATTGCCTGCGTAGTCTAAGCCTGCGCAGTCTGCATCCTGCGCCATCCATTGCCTGCGCAGTCTAAGCCTGTGCACTTCGCAGCCTGCGCCAACCATTCCTGCACAATCCAACCCCCTGAGCCCTTGCGCAATCCATTGGCTCTTGGAGTTTTGGTTTTATTTCTTTAAGCTTGGCTCTTCTATAGCCCTGTATATTGATATTTTACGTCCATTTTATATCCTTACGCCTTTTGTCATGAACTTGATTTTACGTAATACGTTTGGAATGACTATTGTACATGGCATGGTATGACAAGGAACTAGCATAACACGACAGTGACCCGTAGTGGTGCACTCCTGACATGACCAACCTGACATGATAGTGGCCCGTCGTGGCACACTCCTGACAAGTACCCTGACATGATTTATCTTGATAACTTGATAGTGGCCCGTGGCGGCGCACTCCTGACTTGACTTGACTTGTAACTTATAACTTGACTCGTATAATCAACTTGACACCGTGGGTGTTCCTGCTTGCTTGCTTGTGCAATCCACTTGTCTTGTCTTGCATCATGTCTAGGACGTGGCTCCCTGGTTTTCCACGGTCAGGGATTCGTACTGAACATAGATTAGGCTAATGACTAGATCTAACTATAGTTCATGGAGAATTTTCAGTCACAGGCAATCTCGTTATCTGGGCGCTCTTAATTGGACTTGTAGCTTGCCGACGAGTAGAGCACATTTTCAGCACACTGTCATGTGTTGCACCCTCTAAGTCACCTAAGGGTATATCGTCTCCGGGGCGATGTACCCAACCATACTCTCAACCCGTGGAAGGATAACTAGATGGTCTGCAGGGCTTGAGACTGGAAATTTCTCACTTGTTTCTTGTTAGTAATTAAGGCTTATGATAACCCTAGTTAGTTAAGTAGTAAGCCGTAGTAATTGCTTGGCCGCTTGTGAATGGATGGAGTCCAGCCTTGTCTAAG